>JAODLJ010000004.1:14192252-14206211 GCA_027576115.1 Cathorops melanopus
AGTTTTTATTTATCGAATTTGCAAAAAATAAAAATAAAAATGCTCTGTTTCTCAAAATCCAGTGAATGTGGATAGAAGAAAACAGTTATTCCACTCAATCTCATCGTACATGGCTTATAGCTATCAACTCATGTACAACTCGATTTTGTGGAATAACTGTTAAATAGATTATTAGAATTTGAATTCATCAAAATTGGAGAAATGGCGATCAAATACCTCAATAATATAAAAATCTGTGGTGAATCTTCATTTCTTTCTGACATTCATTGTATTTTTATTTTGTATGGTACACATTAACCATCACAAATGTCGTAAAATATTTTGTAGGAATTTTACAACAGTGCAGAACTCACTCACGATTTGTCTTCATTCACAATGTGGTTCTGTCACCCTTATCATGTCCAACTTGTTTTCTTTCAGTTTCATTTCAGTGAAAGAAAGTGAAAAAGACGACAATCCCAAAAAGAAAAAAGGACGAACAGAAAACAGTCATATGAAAAGAAAAAGAAATGCGAATTCCTTCCAAAGTGGCTTTAAAAAAAAAAGTCTCTTTTCACCTGGTGACCACAATGTTTTCTAATCTGTCTTTAAATTAACTTATACTTCAAGTTTTACTGGATTAATCAAGATTTAACTTTATTTCCTGAAGAAGCTTTGAATTTGGGTGAGTCTAACTCTTAAAACTGCAGATGAGGTCATGGCTTAGAACAACACACACACACCATAATAGGTCATTGGATAGTTTCTGTTTATTGTTACAGTTAAAATTTGAGTTTTATTGAAAAATTATGTCATTGAAGCATAATGATTATCATAATGATACCTGCTTTTTGATAAACTTTGTGGATCACTTTTCTTTCATTGAAATAATAAATACATAGTAATGAAAAGGTTATGATCAGGACAAGTGAAACATTTTGCCACTTGTCCGACTGGACAAGTGGATTAAAAAGTTAACGTTGAGCCCTGATTATGGTTTATTGGTTATGGTTCATGATGCTCAATGAAAGCAACACTGAAGTCCATTCAGGGCAAGAGCAAATTAGTAACATCTGCCATCTCCTTTTTCACCTCCAAATGGAGATTCTTTTCCAGTTGAAGTTCCATTAATGGAGTCACGATACTTAAGCAAAAGAGTCACTTCAATAATTATTTGTTTTGATAGTAAAACAAAATTGAGTCTTGTTATACATTGTCCAGTATCTACAATTATTATTTAGTACTAAAAAAAAGTAGCAATTTCTTCAAGAGGTTTCTGCATTACAGTACAGTGTAGTTGTCCTTAAGTGACAATAGTCACCCCGGAGGCAGGCCAAAACATGTGTTAATCAGCCTGCTAAACTCAAGTTTGGACTGCGTGGCCCTCTTTGCCTGTTCAGTCGTGATCCCCAACAAGTTGCCGATCTTTAGCCAGGGGTCTCTGTAGAATTTTCTTGTCAGCAATGCAAATCAGACCTTTTCAAATAAGAGTCTTACATTTTCTTCTCTCCACATGTGAGCAATCCATTTAAGATACTACATGGGTGATAATATCTCTGATGGCCATAATCTTTATTATTTACAAGATGTGTTCATTCAAGTAAACAAAGTAAAATGCTTCATCCTTCTCATCTGAAACCTTCCGGTGCCACCCACCCTTCACCATACTATGCAGACATTGTGCCCAGCAAGCCGCAAGTTTGGCCAATTGACACTCACTTAGAAGCCATGCTTGCGTGCCATAGATAAGTCGCGAACGAATGCACACTTCCACGATCTTTCTTCTAAAAGTCTTCTAAAGTCTGTTAACACAATTCTCAACTCATTAAACTTTACTGTCGCACTAGTCGCATGGTGTTCAGTGAAACACGCATCTTCCGTATTGCTTACAACCTCCCTAAGATACGGGTAGCTAAATTCTCTCACATTCTTGATGGTCTGGCCATCCATACTAAGCAATGTTTGCTCCTGCACAAGGGATTGGTCGTTGAACACCTGCATTTTTGTTTTCTTGAAGGATATCTTCAGTCCAAAACACTTACAGGTCTCACTGAGTAGCTCAAAACTTTTTCAGCCTCATACACGGATTTAGAGAAAAGAACAACATCATCTGCATACAAAATCCACTTGACAGCTTCTGTCAATATTAGGCTTTCATTACCCAATCATAATCCAGTGTGTTCTGACTTTTATTATTTTTTTATGTTGATTCATTTTGTAGGCATGGTTAATGATATATGCACAAAGTATCAAAGGTCCCCCGGCCACTGTGGATGTGCTAGACCAGGATACACTCTGAGAAAAAAAAAGCACCAAACTGTAATTTTCCTTATCACTGAGGTGGCACCATCATGGGGGCATCTATAGTACCTTTAGTATGTATGTACATATGATATGGGATATGATCACTGATGTGTCAGCAAAGCAGACTGTATTATTTCAGCTCAAATGGAGACACAATTGTTGCGTCTCAAATGAGACACAAACTGATAGGATGCATGAATCTATAGTCTGGGCTAGAATGAAGTCAGCCCCAGCATCTCTTCTTCATACCGATTAGTATGTAGTGCTCATGTACTTGGTTCCACAAAAGCCCAAAATAATCCACTTTCAGACATTTGTTCACAGCAAATAGTCTGTTATGGGTGCCAAAAACAAAACCTTATACTGAGGTCTTTTATCTTTGAAATATGGAGGGCTCTTAGCTATGGTAGCCCAATTTCTGTATACCAGCCCTTCTGTTTAATGGGCCAACGAAAAACAAATGTACTTAGTATAAGCAAAAATGTGCTTTAAAATTTGAATGATGTATGAAAACAATGAGAATTGTATGTACACATGAAGGAATGAGGTATTGGTGATCTTTTTTTCCACATAATTTTTAGAGTACAGTAGAGAACAGTAATTTCCATTTGAGGATTGTGCTTAAAAGGGTGGCACAGTAGTGTAGTGGTTAGTACTGTTGTCTCACCACAAGAAGGTTCTGGGTTTGAGTCCAGTGGCTGACGGGGGCCTTTCTGTGTGGAGTTTGCATGTTCTCCCTGTGTCTGCTTGGGTTTCCTCGGGGTGCTCCAGTCTCCCCCACAGTCCAAAGACATGGCCTGAAGGTTGGACTGAAGTGCCCTTGAGCAAGGCACCTAACCCCCAACTGCCCCCCGGGCGCTGTAGCATAGCTGCCTTCTGCTCTGGGTATGTGTGTATGCTCATTGCTCACTTGTGTGTATACATGTGTGTGCACTGCTTCAGATGGGTTAAATGCAGAGGAGGAATTTCTCTGTGTGTTTAAGTCTGTGCTTGAGTGTACATGTGATAAATGAAGGCTTCTTGTCATTAGAGGTTACCCAAAAATATAATTTAGCCCTGTGAATTGTAAAGCCCAATTCCCCAACAAAGGCAAAAATGTAAGTACAGACAGTCATCACCGAGCATTTAAATTAGTGTTTTGGGATATTTTTTAAATCATTTTCTTGTGTTTATTTATTCTATACTATCCTCCCCAATAGGGTTTTTATGAAGGTAGTCCCCGAGTGAAATAGCATGAGGATGTGTTCTTTGATGGAGGCAACAAAGCATTTCTTTAAGTTGCTCTGGATATGAACATCTGCTGAATGTCATAAATGTAAATGTCTATGATGTACAAAACCATTTCTGGTAAGCTTCGTTCAGTCAGCTTTAAAATGCTGTAGTATATTACCCACTGTGAAATATTTTCCAAAATGCATTAGAAATCTACAGCAACCTACTGTGTGTCAAATTTTACAGTAGGACACTGTTGAGAATACAGTAATAAGAAAATAAATATAATTTACAGTGTAGATGGACAAAGCCATAATTTGGAGGGCCATGCCATATATACAAAGTGTTTCAAAAAAATTTATATCATTTCACAATCTAATAACTTTGCCGATTCTCGTTCAATTGACCTCAAATTTTAACAGCAGGTGTGGAACTAGGTCAAAATTTTATGTTTAATGTTTTTTTTATTTTTCTCTTTTTGGGTATAGAAATGCCATTCACTGGAAAAGAAAAGGCGCTTTGTGTGTTAGAGTACACTCGAACACAGTCGAACAAGACTGTGCAGTGTGCATTTATGAGAGAATTCTCTAAAAAATGCACCAACTGCAATGCAGATTTGGACATGGCACAAAAAGTTCAGAGAAGAAGGCTGTGCAGGGCAAAAGGATCTGGACGACCTCCAGCATCGGAAGAGACGGTCGAGCGAGCGGTTTCGCGAATATTGAAAATTTGTGAAATCGTTCATGGAATCCATATACCTTTGAATTTCTCATTCAAATTTTGATAAATAAATCTTATATTTTTCAACATTAAGCCTGTTAAGTTTCATTTGCCTAGACTATGTAGTTTCTGGGATATTTACATCTCAAATAATACATTTTTTAAACACCCTGTACACTGTAAAAAATGATTTGTTGTTTTAACTTAAAAAGGTTAGTTTAAGGGCTGCCTTGAAATTTTGAGTTCACTGAAATTAATATAGTAAGTTCATTACAGTTTGACTTATTTTGTGAATTTCAGTGAACTCAAATTTTAAGGCAGCCTGGGCACTAACTTTTTTAAGTTAAAATCATTTTTTACAGTGTATTTCTGCCATTCAACAAATGTCAATCTTCTTAAAGTCCTAATTCAAAACACCATGCGTTATAAAGTCTGCTGAAATGCTAATTGCCACTTTTGAGGAAGCAATGACTTTTAAATGTTGCTGCTGTATTTGACAGACATAAGCCAATATTCTGATGATTTCTTTCCTATCCCTATGTTGCTCAATCAGTTGTCAATGCACCTAGTGGTCAAAAATAGGCATTGCAACAAGCTCTGATCGAGGCCCATTTGGGCAGGAATCACATTTCCTCTTGTTCAGAGGAGGAGCAGCTTGCAGAATAGTTAATAATGTGTTCCTAGGGTGCGCTAGTTTAAAAATACTAAGTGGTTGCAAAGACCTTTTATAGTAAATCATTGGTATTAAATCTAATTTCCACAAAAAGACAAAGTGTAAGTGGAACAATCTGTCAATGATGTACAGAACCATTTCTATTTAAAAATATATTGCAGGAAACTTTCAAACCTGCTTCATGATGATACCTCCAACACAGCTGACCAAAGGTAGGCCTGTGTCTAAAACCACACAATAAAGCTGCTAGACTATATGCTAGATGATTGTATGTTGGTAACTATAACTTTCTATGACAGGATCAGGCTAAAAGTTCACTACATAGCCTCTTGACTCAAATTTGTTTAATGTCGTCCTGCCCCACCAAAATCCACTCAAAATCCAAAAGCCACTGCTGTAATTATTCCCTTTCTTTGTGATCCGCCCATATTACGTCATTGTGTACCGCCGGTGACGCAAAAGGAGTGTAAAGACGGATGGGCTTGACAGTAGAGTTCTTGGTTCTTGGTGTTGCGCGCGCCACGAGTCGACACTTTGTCTTAATTCGGAGACAACATTTCAGCACCTTGGACAGTGTCTCACTGGTTGCGTTCCAACCCACGGGCAAGTGTTCTAACCATGATAGGTGTACTCGCATGTAGAATGCTTTCTGCCATGACGTTCATGATGTTTCTCGTGTCACTTTTGTGTGCACTTAAAGGAGCAGTAGAACTCTCGAGTGTTCTGCTAGAACACTGCGCTTCCATAACTTCATGTGTTTCCCAGAACACCAGATAGTGACCTGTTCCTTTGGCGCTATAATATAAACCGATGTCTCCTGTGGATTTTTATTTTGTGTATTTTATAAAATTCTAATTCAATGAGCAGCATTCTCCTGTACGGATTTTTTTTTTTTTTTTTAAGACCCACATGTGTACCAGAATAGGCTAAGACTAAAGTCTGTTCCTGCAGGTGCTTCCCAGTCTGGGTGTTCCACTATAGTATAGTCCGCGTACACTGTGCCAAGTGGCCCTATCGAGGGCTTTTTGAAGAAGTGCGCCCTATTGATTAGAGAGATCGCGCCTAAGAATTTTGAGGCACACGTGCTGGTTTCCCCAAAGCTAGAGTGATTGCGTCGTGAAACACACAGGCAGGTGCACTATGTGTGTGTGGGGGGGGCGGGTGTGCCAAATGTCCCCACAAGGATAGGAATATCAGACACGGGACACTTCGCTGAATTTTTTTTTTTAACGAGTTTGTTTGAAATCTAAAGCGACCATAAATTGTCCCCTTAGTTACTGAGGTCACTGCTGGGGTTAGACTGAGGTGTGTGTGGTGTGTGTGTGCGTGTGTGTCCTAGAATGGCGATTAGACCTTATCGTGTATTCAGGGCGTGTGTGTGTGTGAGCAAGTTAAATGTAAAATATGCAAAAGCAGATTCATTTCGACTCGCTGCTTCTCCTCCTCCTTCTTCTTTTTCTTCTTCTTCAGCGAGGAGCCAATAATATAAAGCTCGGCGAGTAAATAAATGGCGCGGATTAGGGATTTGGGCACGCTTGCCAAAAGCTGTGGGAGTCCCGCTTCTCTCCTGCAGGGCGCGATACCGCACACACACACACACACACACACACGCATACTTTTTTTTTCTTCCTTTTTCTTTTATTTATTTCTACAAGCATAGTCTTAATAATAATAATAATAATAATAATAATAATAATCTCTGCACTTGTCATGTAGTAAAGGTGTGTGTATAAAGCACACACTCACCGCTCGCGCAATGTCCACACACTGAACGAGAAAAAAAAAAAAAAAAAAAAGGCAGGTTCTAATGTAATAATTAGCAGATCAATTAAATATACCCAGCCTCTCGTCTGTCGACAATAAATACATTAAGAGCACATTTTAAATGTAAAATCGAATACAATCCAACTGTACCACGAGCAATGAATTAATGAATTACAACGTAGCTTATATTAAAATTCTATAATATAACATGGTAAACATAGTATTACCTTATCCGTGTCCACGTTCATCTTTTGCACAGCTGCTAAAGAGTTGTTAATTCTGTCAAATTGGTGCACGGCTACGTTCTAGGCCTGTTTGCATTTCCACGACTAACAAAATGATTATCTGGGTAAATATTGAAATTCCGCACGATTTGCGGCTACTTTGTCAAGTCAATGGGAACGAGCCCTGACTATTTTAATCCCGCACATTTCCCTGTAAATAGCTTTATACATGATAAAGGCAGGGTTTAGACCCCCACCCAACTGTGCACACACACACACACACACACACACACACATAGAGAGAGAGACAGAGAGACAGACAGAGAGACTGTCGACTACATTTAGCTAATTTTCCAGCCCTACCAGCGCGCAGGCTTCAGCCTTAACCGTCCACTTCCTACTTAACAAACTGCTGAAAACTACCGTCATAAAACAAAACAAAACAAAACAAAACAAAACAAAGCATTTGTCCTAATAATAAATCATGATGAAAGAAATGATGAATTCTTCACGGATTTCCTGAAGAAAGCGCGTCTTCCAGTCCAAATGTCGCGTCTTCTCGATAGCTTTGTTTCTCTATCCAGTGTTGTTGTTTGTCTTTAATTCAGTCAGACGGGAGATTTTGATTTTTATTTATTTTTTTTTATTATTATTATTATTTTTTTTTTTTTGAAAGAGGGGAGAAAACCCCAGTGCAAAACAAGAAGGTGCCTCCAACGTTCACCTACCTTCACAATTTAAAGACGCTCTGACAGTGCCATTATTTAAGCCGGTTGCCATGACAACGTGCCTCTGATTGGCCAAACCGGCGCCCGACGTCACCAAATCTGAATTCTGATGCGCGAGGCTCCCGCGACCCGCGGCACAGCGACGAGGAAAAGCGCGAGCGTTTAGCGGGCACCCTCTCACCTCCACGCGCGCGCGGACAGCATACGTGTAGCTGTATAAAAGATTCCAAAAGTGAAACAAAGAGTCAAATCTGTTATTTTATGGAGGGGGGGAGGGGAGTCTTAATGTGTGTTTTTGTGATTTTTTTTTTTTTTAAATGGCTCCTGATGTCTGGATGCCTGCAGGTTGCGAAATAATGCACGAGTGTACTGGCTGTTCGGTTCTAATAGTGGAGAGGAAAATCTGATATTTTGGTTGTTTTTTTTTTTAAATATATATATATATATATAATACATATAGCCATATATTTAGCATCCTTGTGTTCCTTCGAGGAAGTCAAGCTGCCGGTCCGCGTGGCTCGCGGGAAGCTCGACGCGATGATGGTGCACTGCGCCGGGTGCGCGAGGCCCATCCTGGACCGCTTCCTACTGAACGTGTTGGACCGCGCGTGGCACGTCGAGTGCGTGCAGTGCTGTGAGTGCAGCTGCAACCTCACCGAGAAGTGCTTTTCCAGGGATGGCAAACTTTACTGCAAAATTGACTTTTTCAGGTAAGCGATGCTTGTGGTGCTGCTCTTCAGGTAATACGTCTTGTGCGAGGATTTATCACCATCCCTGTCTTTGTGGATTACTTACAATTTTCGGATTAAATCGGCGAAGTTTGTGTCTCTGTTGACTGATGACATCTAGCTTTGCTTTGCTTTGCTTTGCTTGTCTTTATTTCAGCTGAAACCATTTGTACGCGCCAAACGTCTACTGGCACTTGAACGTGATTTGTGAATGTTAGCCCAAATGCCTTTCTTGTCCTCAGCATTTAGTGTGTCCACTTTAGCACACCAATTCCATAAAGAAACGAATGCATACATTAATTCTCCAGAAGCTTTCTAAGCTGTGTCCATTGTCAATCATTTAAATACTGGAAATGTTTATCCTAAAGCAGCACCAGACTGGCAGGTATATTCCAAATACAAAAATTGCAATATATATATATTTTTTTAAATGAAGACAGTTCTTTTTATCTCTACAGACTTCCAAATGTTCATTTATCACGGCCTTAAATTTAAAGAAAAAAAAAATACCCGTGTATTTTAAACCTCCAAATCTCTTTCTGTCTCTCTCTCTCTCTCTCTGCATCACATTTCACCCCATGCTTGGTATCTTTGGGTATAGTTCGGTTATTTGTATATAGAAAGGTTGAACGTGATCTGGTGTTGTGCATTGTTTTCCCAAACGGCCTTGACCATCACATGTGAATGTGGGGACCATTAGTTCTAATCACCCCTAATGCGTCCATTTGTTGTGTAAGTAGTGGTTTTGGCCTTTCAGTGCATTTGAAAAGAGAGAGAGAGAGAGAGAGAGAGATTCCATACCAAAACAAATGGGGGAGATTTCGTACATTAGTGTTAAAATAAACCCTAGGCGTTGTCCTTTTTTTTCTAAATAAATAATAAAAAAGCCTATCAATCTGTCATGGATTTGTAATGTACTGTTCATTTCATATTTTATTATTTTATATTTAATATTTCTTATTTATTTGTTTGTTCGCCCCTTGAAATTTGATATGCAGTCTTTCAGTTTTAGTTCAGCTTCCATGTAGCCTTGTTTTGTTAAAAATATACAGAGTATGTATGTATTTGGCTGAAGCACTCACAGTACTCGTCGATTACAGTATCTACATTACACAGTACATTAATGAATCAGCCTTAGGCCTTATTCTCACTTCCGACGAAAGGATTCATAATTTTTATTGTTCTCTATTCTTTCGATATTTGCTGCGAATAATGACTACATTTTTAGTTTACTTTATTAGTTTTTACCTTTAATAGTTTTAGAAACTCCGAACTTTTGCATAATATTTGCGTGTGTGTGTGAGAGAGAGAGAGAGAGAGAGAGAGAGAGAATGAGTGACAGGGGGAAAGCTGTGCCGATCAGACCGTGCAGTTGTGCATGCTGTGATGGATTAGCACACGCATATCATAAAAGATCAATCATAAAATAAATAGACACCCGTGCACCAGTCTGAGCAAATTTCTGTGATGTTTATTGTTTTTTTTTGTTTGTTTGTTTTGATTTGTTTTATTATATTTTATTATTATTATTTTATTTGTAATTTTTTGGTGATGTCTAATTACGGAATGAGCGATCCGGTTTGTGTATTTGAAGGTGTCAATTTTCTTTCCACCTCCCACTCGGAATTTCACGGTTTTACATTTAGTCTTGTTAATCCTGTAATATCACCTCATTACGCTCTGCTGCATTGGCCTACAACTCTGATGCTGCTGTTGTTAGTGGATTTGTTTTCCTTTAAGACTGACAGCACAAAGGCTCGTAGAGAAAATGGATGGAGAAAGCTTTTTTTTTTTTTAAGCGATTAATCGGTATGAGATATGGTCGATTAACCTGGGATGTTTTGTTACATGGGGCATTTATTTATTGTTGTGTTTATTCATTTGCAGAGTTATTATTATTATTATTATTATTATTATATCTGAAATAAAGGTAATAAACTACTTTACCTTGTCGATGGTGTGTTACTATGAAGGGTGTACCTATAGGTTTTAAAGAAGTGGCCCGTGATGTCCAGTTATGTCTTAAATTATTATTATTTTTTTTTTTACGTTTCCAAGTAAAATCAAAATGCTAAACATGCAAAACAAGTCCCTGTGATAATAGCATCGGCATTATTATTATTATTATTATTATTATTATTATTATTATTATTATTATTTCTAATGTTATAAATGTTATGTCTTCATTGCAGGCGTTTTGGCACAAAGTGTGCGGGCTGTTTTCAGGGCATTTCACCCAGCGACCTGGTGCGCAAGGCGCGCAGTAAAGTATTCCATTTGAACTGCTTCACCTGCATGGTCTGCAACAAGCAGCTTTCCACGGGCGAGGAGCTCTACGTCATCGACGAGAACAAGTTCGTGTGCAAGGAGGACTACGTGAGCGCGAGCGCTATCAGAGAGGTCAACCTGAATTCAGGTGAGAGAGAGAGAGAGAGAGAGGCATACAGCTGTGTGATGCATATAAAAAAAAAAAACTTCAGAACCACGGACAGCGTGTTTATGTTCTCCTACGTCATTGTGTCGTATTGTCGTGCGTGGCACCGCGTGTCTCCGCCTCTATTACAATTTCCCCATAACCCTAACTGTGAAATATACTACCAATGTGCTCAGTGTCTTGAGTTTCTAAAGTTGTTGTTGATGATGATTGATGCTGTAAATTAATTCCTTTTAAACAGACAGATGCATTGCTCAAGGCTATATTTCATGCTGTATGGTACTCTAAGGTGGCATATAGGAGACGCCTTCTATTAAGCTAATTGCGCGTAAAATATATATTTTTAAAAATCACATGTCAGAGTATATTTGCGAGTCCTCGACTATATGGCTATAAAACAATGTTTGGCAGGAATTATGGCTCAAATTAGTTTGAATTATTCTCGTCTATGTTTAAGAAGCAACCTGTGTGTAACAATTTTTTTTTTTTTTTTGGGGGGAGGGGGACCTACATCAGTGTAATATGTGTCGCAGTCCATCAGTCGACCTTTTCCCTATTCAGTATGTTTATCTGTTGTGTTGTGCTGTTTTGTGTCTAGGCATATGTCATACGCTGAGTGCTGAGTTGGCTATTTTATTTAGATTGCATGCAGTTCTTGTCATCCTGCTCATTAAAGCAGTGCTTCATATAGGCTCCAGTGGTCACATGTGGAATGTTTCAAAGTTATAACACTGAAAGTACAATTTTTTTTTTTTTTTTTTGAGGTGGTTTTAACTTTATACACATCATGTTACAAGCAGCAGCAGCAGCAGCAGCTCAATACTGACCAACTGGCTGACTATAAACAAAGCCAGGCCTATATACCTTCTCAGAAAAAAAAAAAAAAAGAGTAGCTTCAAATGTTCTCTGTATGCTCGTCTACATAGCATATTTAGATCATTAGCTGTCACTGTAGATCATTAAAAAAATAGCTTAATCAATTTTAATTATTGCTTTAAGAGGTCTGTTTTCTGGAGCCAAGTACTCACTTTGTTTGTTTGTTTGTTTGTTTCTCGAATAAAGAATAGTTTTGCGCATGTCAACTGGCCCGCAAAAAGTCTGCAGCAGCTCGGCGTACTTTCTGTTTCTGTTCACGCCTCGCTTCTCAAATCGATAAAGCGCCCCCACGAGGACACGTGAAGTAGTGACACTGTGAGTCAAGCAGCGGGTTCGTTCTTTTCGTGCTGGAGGCAATATGGCGGGGGCAATTAGGAATTCGGAATATGTTGTCGCATGATCATATCGGCATGTGATTCCGATCACTATTAAAGTTTATTTATTTGCCTCGAGTATTTGACTGGCTACTTGAGTTTGGTTCACTCTGAATGACCTACAACCAAAAGGCTATCCCAAATGTCAACCAAAACCTAACTGCAATATTCACAATAATATGGGAAAGGCTGTAAATAGATTTTAACACAGTTTGGTTTCTGTGGGTGGAAGGTTCAGGAATAAGAAGCTCTCATGTGTCGGATATAATGACAGGCTGCACATTCGTCTGGTGTGTGCTTATCAAATAAATATGGGTTGTGTTAATAGCCTGTGTAGCAGTCCATTGACATTTATTGTTTACAAACGCTTGTCTAGACTCTAGAGAGTCGTAGTCTTTAAATAAACAAATCAATAATGCTTGGACATGCAGGTCGGAGTCTGTTAATAATCGAAAATGTTGGAAGAAAAGCACACGGCTTTGGCTTTTTGTAATGTTAAATCAGTCAGCTGTTTGTTTGTTTTTTAAACAATACTTGTGCTTAAATCAGTCTTGAATTTATATCCGATGTCGCGATTTGATGTTCAGGTACTAATCTGGATCTGTCCTTGTCTCACTCACTGCGCCTCGCAGTGTCGTCGTGCACCGATCGCAGCCTGTCGCCCGACCTGCCCGAACCAACCGCGGACGACCCGAAAGAGACGGACAATTCCACGTGCTCGGACAAGGACACGAACACCAACGAGGGCGAGGAGCAGAGCGCGTGCCAGAAGCGCCGCGGCCCGCGCACCACCATCAAGGCCAAACAGCTGGAGACGCTCAAAGCGGCGTTCGTGGCCACGCCGAAACCAACACGTCACATCCGCGAGCAGCTCGCGCAGGAGACCGGCCTCAACATGCGAGTCATTCAGGTAACCCGGTTTAACGCGCGCGCAGGGGGAACGCTCACACCTTTCAGACCGCTTGGGGCGTTTTGCGCGCGCGCCTTAACGCATCAGTCAATAATATCATAATTATAATTATCCCGCTTTCACCTTGTAACATATAGGCCTGTTGTTATCGGGGGGGGAAAATAAAAACATCCCCTCCCCTCCTCCCCAACACCCACCTGTGACTGAATGAATAATATGTAATCGTGATCACCTGAAAAGAAAATGTGAAAGTGCATTTCAACACGGACTGAGAATTTAACCCTTTGATGCAAAACACATGCACACCCCTTCTAATGCACAACATTCATTTTCCAGGTTATTTCCTGCTGACTGAGTTTTGAAATCAGTTTATTTTATGATTGAATATTCCAAGTATTCTTTAAATATCTTGTTTTTAATTCCCACAAATCAAAAATACTTTTTATATTACTACACATGGGTCATCCAAGTGTGATTTAAAGTTAAATGATTTAATACTATAATAATAATTTGTTTCAAGTAATTACTTTAGCAGTGAATGGGGCCATTTATTTATTTATTTATTTATTTATTAACTATGTAGTTAGCTAAGCCAACTACTACAATAAAATTAGCTAACTAAAGTAGAATATGTCAGCAGCTCGGTAGCTAATAGTAATTAGTTGTAACTTTCTGACAAGTAATCTACTCACTCTCGAGGGAACCTAAACATAATCAATTTTTTTCTAAGGTAATGTTAGGACAATTGAAAAACATGTATTAGATGGGCAAAGGGCGCTGTGCTGTGCTGAGCTGTGAAATGTCTGACACGAACACAATTCACAGTTCCCACCAAACGCTGGAGTAAATGCATGCGGGTCGTTTCTGACCCGTGTGCGTAAACTTGATGTGGAATTACAAAAGCTGTGCTTGTTCATAACTTAAGAAAGGAAAAATAAAAATGATGATTTGTGCTCAACAAAAACAAGATATTTACTGCATATTTGGAAAAGTAAATGACAAAATGAATTTATTTCAAAAGTATATCATAGAA
>JAODLJ010000004.1:14667904-14679743 GCA_027576115.1 Cathorops melanopus
TTAGGTGCCTCGCTCAAGGACACTTCAGCCATGATACGGTACAGAGGGGAAAGTGCTGTTCAATCCCCTCACAGTTTTCCTACCAGTCCCAGCAATCAAACTGGCAACCTTTTCAATTGGGTATCATTAGTTTGGAAAGTTTCTATGTCTTCTTATTACTAGTTGGTTCATGCTTGTTTTTTGGATGAAAATATCTGCAAGAACAGAACAAAAGCCTGCAGGAAATCAATGCTATCTGCCATCTTTCTACTGTCTACTTCCCTTGTGCACTGTACACCACCCTCTGTTAATGATGCATCATTGCTTGCAATGGGTTTGCTCAAAAAACTGGTGGGAACTTGGCCTGGCTTGCTAGCCGACATCAAGAATCCATTCCCTGTTGGCTCAAAAGCAGTACGCGTGTCCATAATAATCATCCTTGTTTCTAGCAGTAATAACTAAAAAAATAAAATAAAATACTATACTCCCACTGAAAGCACCGTACCATCTGCCAAATTTTACACTTTTATTGCTGCCATCAATATATTCCAAAACGCAGCTCGTCTTTTTCATATTTTCTCACCGAGTTCATGCGTATGTAGGATGTTTAACCAGGTATTTCAATATTACATAATCCAGTAAATAACCCACTGTTTATTAGCCATTTCCTGTCGGTCCTTAAAAGCCTTATCAAGACTCCACAATAACACTGAATAAAATCATTTTCAAAAATGCTGCTACTGTAATTAGCATATTGGTGGACAAAATGCAAAGAAAAGCTTTTATAATGTGCCTATTACTTAACACAAGGATGTAAAACTGTTACCCCTGTAATCTGTATCATTAATACAGATGTTAGACTAAAATATTCAAAAGCAAAGCAGCACCTGTTGTCTTGCTGTTAGCAAAACCAGAGCAAAAACACATCTGACACATAGTGTGCATCACTAAAATGTAAAATACCGTGACGTGATGTGTGATATTTCTGCCATATTACCACCTCTTCACTCTACAATCCCTTTACATTTTCCTGTCCAAGCAGAACCTCTTCAACTTGTTACAGCCCATCATCCTCAACCGTTGCTACCTTGATGCCGAGTCCTCCCGATCGACACGGCTATTTGTCCTACAGGTCCTGAAGTAAATGTTTAACAGCCAACGGTCTTTTTGAGAATGTATGGCCTAATACACTCATAACCACCACATCAACCGCTAAATGTGCAAAGTCCAGGGTGCGCTGAGCAGGACCATCAATGTTAACGTGATCATATTCTGAGTCATCCTGCCATTATTCAGTGGTAGTGTGCATTAAAAATTCAGGGGCTCCACAGGGAAATGTTCCTTTCTGTTCTCGTGTACCCGATTCACGCCATGAGCGTAATGAGGATGTAATCGCACCAATCAGATGAGCACTTACACGTGCAGCAGGGAATCAGTAAAGAGAAATCCAGAAAGGAATTTTTAAGATAGTGATCACCAAACCGTGCACATCATATCTTACATAGTACACTTAGAGACCGTATGAATCAGTAATAAGAAATGGCTTCTTACTGGACATAGGGCACACTACGTAGGGCTCAGAAGCCACCATTTCCTACCCTGTAGTGCATAAGGGACTGAATGCTAAATGGTCCACAGCTGGACATAGATATAGTGCACTAAGTAGGGTTCAGAAGCCACTATTTCTTACCCTGTAGTGCGTAAGGGACAATGCCAAATGGTCCACAGCTGGACGTAGATATAGTGCACTAAGTAGGGTTCAGAAGCCACTTTGTGTAGTGCGTAAGGCGCTGAATGCCAAATGGCTCCCGGTTGGATCCACACTAGTGCACTATCTAGGATTCAGAAACCACGGTGTCATACTCTACAGCACAATTCTGTAGTGATCAAGTGGATGAATCCCAAACGGCCTCACACAGAGCATACAGTTCACTCCCAAACATACAGAAGCCCACTACTTAGGGTTCTTACATAACGGCCAGTAAACTAAATCCCAGTTTGCTTCTTACTGGACAAACAGTGCACTATGGAGAGAGTCTCTTACACTGTTTCACCCCCTATAGCACAATTATGCAGTGAGTAAGGGGATCAATCCCAAACGGACGTACTGTATAGTGCACTATGTAGGGTGCATAAGTACGTACTTCACATCCTCCAGCACAGTTGTGCAGTGAAATAAGTGGCTGAATCCCAAACAGCTTCCCACAGGATATTCAGTTTACTACAAAGCACACACAAGCCCCTCTATTTATTATACTTACAGCTGAATCCCAATCATTTATTGCCCATTACTTTAGCTAGAGAGACTGTATATAAAGATATTATTATCTCATATCCTATTTCACCTCTATGTTTGGGTTTAGGATTCGGCCGGTGGCTCTTGTTGGCGCATCTATTTACACTTTCTCCAAACAACAAAACCTTTAAAACAGAGTAATAACAGTAAACAACTGTGGTTCTTTTTACACTCACCGGTTTTGCTCCTGTCTTGTTTCTGTAATCGATACATTTCCCTCTGAGCCGCAGCTCTGTGACAACAAACCGAGAATAAAAAAAAAACCCAATGCTCAGGAACGCAGGCTAAGCCACGCCCAGGACATTGCGTCAGGTGTGAGGAACACGTTAACGCATGAAGCCTAAACTCGCATGCGCAGACTTAGGCGCATGCGCAGTGTCTAAGCTCGGCGCATGTCGTTGACGCAATCGAGATAAGACGCGCAGTTGTTCCACGTGAGCGTGTTGCTAAGAGAGTTTTGCAAACTTTTTTTTTTACCTTAGCATTTCTTTTCACTCGGAGTGAACATGGCGACCTACCGGAAGAAGGTTGATAACCGGATTCGTGTCCAGATCGAGAATGGAGTCGCACAGCAGTATCGCACAATGTTTGTTATAGTTGGTGATCACGGAAGAGACCAGGTTGTTATCCTGCACCACATGCTGTCCAAGGCCGCAGTGCGAGCACGACCCTCAGTCCTGTGGTGTTACAAGAACGAGCTCGGCTTCAGCAGTAATCGTAAGAAACGCATGCGGCAATTGCAGAAAAAGATTAAAACAGGCACCTTGAACCTCAAACAGGATGATCCTTTTGAGCTTTTCATCGCCGCTACCAATATCCGTTACTGTTACTACAACGAAACTCACAAAATTCTGGGCAACACCTATGGCATGTGTGTTCTACAGGACTTTGAGGCTTTAACTCCCAACCTGCTGGCTCGCACTATT
This sequence comes from Cathorops melanopus, assembly GCA_027576115.1. Taxonomy (NCBI): domain Eukaryota; kingdom Metazoa; phylum Chordata; class Actinopteri; order Siluriformes; family Ariidae; genus Cathorops; species Cathorops melanopus. Next base: position 14,671,106 of record JAODLJ010000004.1, read on the forward strand.
GAAACAGTGGAAGGTGGTGGTATTGTGGTCATATTGCTGAGGACCATGAAGTCACTGAAGCAGCTGTACACCATGGCAATGGATGTCCATTCTCGCTACCGGACAGAGGCACATCAAGATGTTGTGGGAAGATTCAATGAAAGATTCATACTGTCTCTTTCCTCCTGCAAGACCTGCGTAGTGACTGATGATCAACTCAACGTTCTGCCAATCTCCAAGCACAATGCGACCATCAAGCCTGTGCCGCCTAAAACGCAGGATGATGCTCTGCTGCCACAGGAGCAGGAACTGATGGACCTCAAAGAATCAATGCAAGACACGCAGGTAGTGGGTACTTTAGTAGACTGCTGTAAAACAATGGACCAGGCCAAAGCTGTGTTGAAGTTCATTGAAGCGATTTCAGAAAAGACTCTAAGGAGCACAGTAGCGCTCACCGCCTCCAGGGGACGGGGAAAGTCTGCGGCACTTGGATTAGCTATCGCTGGGGCTGTTTCGTTTGGCTACTCCAACATATTTGTCACATCGCCCAGCCCGGACAATTTGCACACGTTATTTGAGTTCATCTTCAAAGGCTTGGATTTGCTTCACTACCAGGAACATCTGGATTATGAAATTGTTCAGTCTTTGAACCCTGAGTTTAATAAAGCTGTGGTCAGAGTTAACATCTTTAAGGAACATCGCCAGACCATTCAGTACATCCACCCTGCTGATGCTGTCAAGTTGGGTCAGGCAGAGTTGGTGGTCATTGATGAGGCTGCTGCTATCCCTTTGCCTCTGGTGAAAAGCCTGCTTGGGCCTTATCTTGTGTTCATGGCTTCTACAATCAATGGGTATGAAGGCACAGGGCGCTCTCTTTCTCTCAAACTGATTCAGCAGCTGCGGCAGCAGAGCGCAGACAGCCAACAGAGTCTCTCGGCTGAAAACAGAACCACAAGCACAGCCAGACTAGCTTCAGCACGCACGCTCCATGAGGTTTCTCTCCAAGAGTCTATTCGATACGCTCAGGGAGATCCTGTGGAAAAATGGTTGAATGAACTCCTGTGTCTGGACTGCTTAAGTGTGCCGCGCATCATTTCAGGCTGTCCGTTGCCTGAAACTTGTGATCTGTATTATGTGAACCGGGACACTCTTTTCTGTTACCACAAAGCATCCGAAGCCTTCCTCCAGCGTCTTATAGCACTCTATGTTGCGTCTCACTATAAAAATTCCCCCAATGACTTACAGATGCTGTCAGATGCTCCAGCTCACCATCTTTTCTGCTTGCTGCCTCCTGTTCCACAAACGCACAACTCTCTGCCAGAAGTCCTAGCAGTTGTACAGGTGTGTTTGGAGGGGGAGATTTCCCAGCAATCAATCCTCCACAGCTTGTCCAGAGGGAAGAAAGCTGCTGGAGACCTCATCCCGTGGACCGTATCGGAGCAGTTTCAAGATTCTAAGTTCGGGAGCCTCTCGGGTGGAAGGGTGGTGCGAATTGCAGTGAACCCTGACTACCAGGGAATGGGTTATGGGACACGTACTCTGCAGCTCTTGCAGCAATACTATCAGGGAGAGTTTCCTCTCTTGGATGACAAGCAGCCAACCCCATGTGCATTCAACTCTGTCAGCAGTGAGGCCATGAGCCTTTTAGAAGAGGTTGTGTCTCCTCGAACGGATCTGCCGCCCCTCTTGTTGAAGCTGAATGAGAGGACTGCAGAAAGACTGGACTACTTGGGTGTCTCATATGGCCTCACACCTCAGCTGCTCAAATTCTGGAAAAAGGCTGGATTTGTTCCAGTGTATTTAAGACAAACTCCGAATGACCTGACAGGGGAGCACTCCTGTATAATGCTGAAGGAACTGAACACGGATGATTCAGCAGAACAAAGTCAGTGGCTGCCAGCATTCTGGAAGGATTTCCGACGGAGATTCCTCTCTCTGCTCTCCTACCAGTTTAGCGTTTTCAGCCCTACGTTAGCTTTAAATGTACTACAGAACAAGAACATCAAGGACGACAGGCCAACAACACTAACAGATGCAGAACTAGCAACCCAGTTCACCCCATATGATCTGACTCGTTTGGAAATGTACTCCCGAAACATGGTTGACTACCACCTGATTATGGACATGGTGCCTGCTATAGCACGGATGTTCTTCCTCAAACAACTCGGAGATATCTCACTGTCTGCAGCACAGTCCGCTCTACTCTTGGGACTTGGTTTGCAGCACAAATCTATAGATAATCTAGAGAAAGAGATTAAGCTGCCCAGCTCTCAACTCATGGGCCTGTTCAACCGTCTCATGCGTAAAGTCGTCCAGTTGTTTAATACTGTCCAGGAGAAGGCAGTCGAGGCAGAGATGGCTCCCATCAAGGACATTAACATGGAACCGACCGCTCAGGCTCTGCACAAAGAATTGGATGAGGCTGCAAAAGCATTCCAAGAGAAACACAAGGAAGACATGATGAAGATTAAAGGTATGGATCTTTCCGAGTACATGATTCGAGGTGATGATGAAGAATGGTCTCAAGTGCTGAAGAAAGCTGGACACACAGCAATAGTGAGCATCAAGAGTGATAAGAAACGCAAATTGGAAGGGGAAAACAAAAAAGGGTGGCAAGGCAAGAAAATGAAGAAAAATGACAAGAAAAAGGGCAAAATTGGAAGGAAGGCATAATTACTGGACAGTGATTTTGTTGCCTATTCAATTAATTACGTTTTTATCAATACTGAACTTTTGCATCACAAGTGTAACAATGCTAGATTTGAACTCACAACCTTCTGAAGAGTAATACAAATCCTTAACCTGTCAGTACCACTGTGTCGAGTTTGCTCACGTGTGTATGAAAGGACTGGCCTGAATCAGTGTAGTGCATGGCTTTTTTTTTTTTTTTTTTTTTTATTAAATTGTGCTGTGTATGAACAGGATACAGTGCTTGATGAGATGATCTCTCACATGAATGTACAGCGATTATATATATTTTATTTTCTTGTTTCATTTTGGATTTACTCCTTGCGAAAATAACAGCCTGCTGAAGTGTATTGCAGCATTTTTTTTTAAAAATTAATTTCTGTAATGTATGCTATAGTACATTTTTCTATATAATGAAGAGGTACTATGTTCTCGCTTTGCAGTCAAATGTTTGTGTGAAAATCGAAGTTAAATTTATATATTTGGTGGTTAGTTTTTTTGTTTTTTAAACATGAAAAAGTTTACGTAGTATTTTGCTAAAACATTTTTCATACTCCAGTGTTATAACAGTCAAATACCCTCTAGGTGAGTAAATATCATTTAATAAAAGAATCACAATACAATGTGTGCTCTCATTGAGGTTATTTGTCTTTTTTTTTTTTTTTTCAATTATTGCCATAATATTGGCCAAAGTGTGTTATTGTATTGCATTGTTTAATTTCATTATTAATAAAGGATGAAGTCAGTTCTCCTTTGCAAATACAATGATTTAAAAAAATCAGCAAAATTGCTGTAAAATTAAAATAAATAGGATAAAGATGGGGGGGGGGATCAACAAATATTGTTATTCTGGCTTTTGTAGTGAAATGCACAGTAGTAGACCAATTATACACAATATTTATCCAGTGACGAAACTTTGAAATAAGATATCAACTACAGTTCTTTTTTGTTTTTAAAGAGACTCAAGTGGCTATAGATCATTTATCTGGTGTCTGTCCCTGTACTTCTGATTTCTGGAAATAAGCAGTGCAATTACATAATGAGAGGCTTAATAGAAATATCGTTTTGGATCTGCGTAATGTGCTTACACACACACACACACACACACACACAATGCAAAATTTACAGGAAGAGAAGTTTATATTATTGATTTTCATTTTGATGTTTGGAAAATTTCACACTGATCAAAAATTGTGAGGTACTAACTTAAGTATATGTCAATTATTTGAAATGTATTACAATTCAAAGAAAACTTTTGATGTAATAGTAAAAAAAAAAGCATTGTATGTTCAACATGGTACAATAAACAGATACAATACATTTAATATAAATAAATGAGTTTAAAAAAAAAAATACTGTGTACCACATTACCGACAATGCTTTCCTGTTAAAGGAAAATCATTGATTTAGTCCTAGTCGAGCAATGATGATGTAACCATGATGAAACACTTTTGCGCTTCTCCAAACTGACTCATTCACAACAAAAATTATTTTATATAAAACGCGTGACAAAAAAATTTGTTATCTAAAAAAAAATTAAGACGTTAAAATTCCGAGTTTGTCCTTCTGTTTTGAAATGAACGTCTGTCAGTTGAATGAGCGCTGCTTTGACGTCATTAACATGCGACAGCTAATATCTACACGTGAACTCTGCCAGGGGAATTGCTCTGAAATACTGTGTTTGGTTTTACTTTTACAAAGTAATTAAAATTACAAACAGCTGTAGGGTAATTTATCATGTCGTTGACGACGAGTTGTCGGTTTTGTTTGGGTTTATTTAAGTCGAGAATGATGAACAGCCGTGTGTTTGGTTATTTGGGGTCTCCAGTGAGAGTTGTACATACAGGCTGTGGAAGATGGACACTTTCTTTTTCACACACACTGCTGTTTCGACAGAATTATTTTTATTCACAGGGTTTGGGCTTCCGGCGGACATTTAAAACTGCTGTAGCGTCATGGAGTGATGAAGTTGGTCAAATCCAGTCAAAGCATTATCATTTGGTGTATACATGCAAGGTGAGTGTTTTTGTCTTGTAATGTAAAGTAATACAAAATGGAAAACTACTGATTCCTTCTGAAACCCACACAAACCAGTAATGTGAGTGTAACTGTTAAAGGAAAACTTTGATACTAATTTTATTGGTTGGTGCTGGAGTTTAATAGCAGAAATTAAAGGATAACAAACATACACAGATCAGCCATAACCTTATGACCACTGACCGGTGACATTGATTTACCTCATTACAGTGGCACCTGTCAAAAGGTGTTGTGAACACTTGGTTCATGAAGTTGTGTTGGAAGCGGGGAAAATGGGCAAGCGTAAAGCTCTGAGTGACTTTGACAAGGGCCAAATTGTGATGGTTAGACAACTGGGTCACAGCATCTCCATAATGGTAGGTCTTGTGAGGTGTTCCTGATATGCAGTGGTTAGTACTTACCAAAAGTGGTCCAAGGAAGGATGACCAACTGGTGAACCGGTCCTAGGTGTCCAAGGCTCATTGATCTGTGTGTTGAGCGAAGGCTGGTCTGATCCCACAGGACAGGAGAGTGGTTATAGCACAAATTGTTGAAAAAGTTAATGCTGGCTATGATAGAAAGGTGTCAGAACACACAATACATCACAGCTTAATGCGTACCTGTAGAGTGACTGGAGCGTGCTGACCCAAGTGCGCCTGCGGTGTGCACATGAGCATTAGAGCTGCGCCATGGAGTAATGGAAGAAGGCGGCCTGGTCTAATGATTAATGTTTTCTTTTACATCATGTGGACGGCCAGGCAAGTGTGCGTCACTTACCTGGGAAAGAGATGGCACAAGGATGTTCTATGGGAAGAAAACTGAGAAGGTGTGATGCGCTGGGTAATGTTCTGCTGGGAAACCTTCAGTCCTGGCATTCATGTGGATGTTATTTTGACATGTACCACCTACCTAAACACTGTTGCAGACCAAGTACACCATTTCATGGCAATGGGGGATCAGGACACTTTGTCCAGTGACCATTTTGTCCAATAGATGAGACGTTTCGTCCAAAGCCTTTTTCATACGCGCTATCAATTATTTTATATTTCAGGTATTCATTTGTTAGAAAAATAATTCTCAATAGAATTTGACCAAAACGGAAGACATTTTTGTAAAGCAAAAGCCGTAAGATTTAATATGATCCAGACGACTTCAAAAATTAATAACTCTGCCAGGGGAGCTCGCAGCAAAGCCAAATTTTACAGGCACCTCCCCCTTTGAAAGACCAGTTTCGGAGAGCGCTGCTCTGCGCCGAAAGGTTTAACATGATCCAGCTGGAAACATAGACATGCAAACGAGCAGCCTGCAATGACAAGGGAGTTAACTCATCCCAAGGTCAGCAAGTGGCACGTGGTTTCTCCCCCCAGTGTGCTCTTTAGTGTTGAAGCGCACATACTATGGCACTCGTTTGCTTTACAAAAATGTTTTTTGCTTCGGTCAAATTCCATTGAGAATTTGTCCTTTTTTCGAGCAAACAAATACCTGAAATATAAAATAATTGATAGCACATATGGAAAAGGCTTTGGACAAAATGTCAACTATTGGACGTAATGACCTGTATTCCCTAATGGCAGTGGCCTCTTTCAGCAGGATAATGTGCCCTGTCACGCTGCAAAAATTCTTCAGGAATGATTTGAAGAGCATGATCGTGTTCAAGGTGTTGACTTGGCCTCTACATTCCCCAGATCTTAATCTGATCAAGTATCTGTGGGATGTGCTGGATAAACAAGTCCAATCCATGGAAACTCCACCACATAACTTACAGGACTTAAAAGATCTGCTGCTAAAACCTTGATGTCTCCTATCACCGCACACACTGAGAGGTCTTGTGGAGTTGATGCCTCAGACGGGGGACCTACTGTACATAGAGTTAGGCAGGTGGTTTTAATGTTATGCCTGATCGATGTAAGTGATGGTCAGATTTCATTTTATTATCTCCTAAAAATAAAATAACAAGCTTATTTTCTCACTCCCCATTTTCCAGAGTCATATTAATTACAAATCCAGTGTAGAATTAGTGGAGAGAAGAAAAGCTGAATGCAGTGCAGCTGTAGTTTGACACGGGTGCTCTGAGTTACAGGTGAGACTCTGCTCAGCTTGTTGGTGATCTGCAGGATGATAAATTATTCTTCTGCTACTACTGGACTGTTACCTTGCTGTGGTGTAGCAGCTTGCATGCCTCCTATGACCCCAAGGGCTCGTGCTGGCGGGGGCCTTCAGGTCCCCGGTAGGTTCAACCGTGCCAGAGTTGGTCTTGGGTTAGGGGCCTGACAAAAATCAGTCCACCAGGCTCCATGCCCCAACAACTGTGCTGATGTCCGTGGCATGCTAAGACACACACAAGAAAACCATGGAGGTACCATATTGCTGATTGACTGACTGGGATGAGCCATTGCATGCTACCAACACCAAGAGAATCCGGAGGCCAACCGTCAGAATATGGAAAACTAGGTATTGGGCAAGCTACCTAGCGGGCGTAGAGGCTTCAGTTTACAACACCCGGAATGGCCAAGGGCACAGAGACAACCGTCTTCCCATAGAGGACACGAGTCAGAAGTGGCCAGCCTGCCTGGGTCAATTCAAGTCAAGGTCAGCCCACTGACTCTACCCCCTTTTCATAGCTTCTCCAGATTACATATGGTGATGTCTCCCCGCGATTCTGCTCTGTGTGATTTATTAGATGAAGGATGCAGGTATGGAATTGGGCAGCCTACCTGCTAGCCATGGCGAAACTCTTTACCCGCTACAGACTCTTCAACATCTTACAATCTGCGTTGGTCTGACTGGAAGCGACATCGCAAGTATTACGGATCACCGGCAAAGCCTTTGGGATCCCCTGAACTCGATCGTCCCAGAAGCCGTCGCAAATACATTTCACAGATCAAGATCACGTTGTTGTAGTTTATTATTATTAACATTGCAGTGTTGGAACCTGATCTGTTTGAGCAGAGTGTACAGATAAGGCAGTGAGCCAGACAGAATAAAAGACTAAAATGTCGCATAATCACTTTTTAAGTAGAGCTGACGAAAGGGCGAAATCAAACTGCTGCCTTGTGGGTAATTTAGGAAACTGTTAACTGAAGTAAGGGTTTTGTTTTTTTAAATAAGTTATGGCTGGTTTCTTGCCCGAAATGATAATCACATCAGTTTTTCTCTGGCTAATCAGAGAAAAGGTATGCCACCACTCTTGCTGGAGTAGTTGGAGGTTAGGCACATTGTTGAAGGGTACCTGAGCCAGGCCTGCTGGTTCAGGGACTTGAACCAGCAACCTTTTGGTCCAAAGCTGTTTCTCTAATCATTTGGCCATTTAACTGAAGTAAAAGTATACCAAAAAATGGTCAACTCAGAATTTCATTTCATGCCACTGAATACTCTTTAAAAAGATTTAATATGGTGGATTTTTCCTTTAACAAGTTGAGTGATGTAATGATAGAATTTTCCAAAGTATGCTGTGCATATTATTTATTAATTTTATTTAAAAAAAAAACTTTATTGTGGCATACAAGTTATTTATTACAAAACTTTTATTCTTAAATAAAAACTCCTATATATCTACTTTAGTTTAATTTACTTTTTGTTTGTACTTTTTTTTTTTTTTGTGGTGTTCTAAGTAAATTACATATCTCACATCTAAAGTACTAATATACTGTACAGTGGGGCAAAAAAAGTATTGTCAGTCACCAATTGTGCAAGTTCTCCCACTTAAAGATGAGAGACCTGTAATTTTCATCATAGGTACACTTCAACTATGAGAGACAAAATGAGGCAAAAAAAAAATCCAGAAAATCACATTGTCTGTCTGATTTTTTCAATAATTTATTTGCAATTTATGGTGGAAAATAAGTATTTGGTCAGTAACAAAAGTTCATCTCAGTACTTTATATACCCTTTGTTGGCAATGACAGAGGTCAAACGTTTTCTGTAAGTCTTCACAAGGTTTTCACACACTGTTGCT
>JAODLJ010000004.1:15506507-15519304 GCA_027576115.1 Cathorops melanopus
AGACACACAAACACACGTTAATAGGTCTCAGGTGTAGTGATTCCACTTACCTTCCCTGACTCCGCCCTCCGGTCCCAGACCGATGCTTGACCACGCCCCCGCTGCTACAACTATATATATTAATTCTAAGTCTAATTTACAATACATTTTAGACATATCCACAGAGACGAAGATTATGAATATTGACTCAATAATTATGGAACTATTTTGATTCATTTTGGGTATGTCTGTCTCAGCGAGCTACACCAAAGTGGTGTGTGTGTGTGGATGTAGACACGTGTTTATGTGTATAGATATTGACTGACTGATTGAAAATGATGTAGAACACTTGAAACATAGAGGATCTTAATGAAGTGTAGGGAAATTAAGATCAAACAAGGACTTTTAAATGATACCACAGAATTATTAAAACACCTGGATTTGACGAATCGTCCACCAAAATACAAATCGTTACCAAATCAGTAACTGAAGATACCATCTAAATTGAGGATGCAGGGATGCTCATCTCTTTCCATTACTTCACACATTGCTCCAGTGACTAAGCATTTGGCACCTGAAGTGTAAGCTTTTTCCAGGAAACTGCTTTATTTTGTCTGTGTCTTGAAATTATATTTTGGTGTGCTTGTGTTTACCTTTAATTAGTGCTTCTATTTAAACCCTGCTTGTTCTTTGTTTGGTGCCTAAGTCTCTGTTGTCTGATATGTGCGTCATGCCTTCTTCTCCAAGTTTGTGGTTTGCTTATTTAGTAAATTTTGTTTTGTTTACCTGTTATAAAATACAACCCCAAAGTTGGGATGGTATGGAAAATGAAAAAAAAAAAAAAACCAGTTAGGTGGAAAGTTCATAAAATCCTTCATTGTTCTCAGGCTTTACAGATGTGAGGTTTCTCACTGTTTCTCAACAAAATGTCCAGTCTTGGTGTGCGGTCGGTTTTCAAGTAAATCATTGTCTCTCAGAGTCCATCTGCTGGGAAGGTGCCAGGATGTCTAGCATTAGCCTGTTCCTCAAGTTGTAAATTGATTTTTTTTTTATCTATATTGATAACATTGGCACCGGAATGTCTCGGGTTTGTTGCATGGATAGTGTGAGATATATAATATATTTCAATGCTGTCTTATTTATGTGTTTGTGGTGTTTCAGCTCCAGAAGACTCTGTTGGAACTTGATGAGGATGACCCATGTTACGAGTTCCGGAGAGAGCGTTTCACTGTGCATCGCACTCACCTCTACTTCCTGCACTATGAGTACGAGCCCAGTACAGACCAGACTGATGTTACACTTGTGGCCCAGCTCTCCATGGACAGGTATGAGCAAGCTATTCATATTTTGAATATCTGAAGTGTTTTTATTTTGTGAATTTCTGATATTTCTGGTAGTCAGTCAAATAATTTCTTACCTGTGTCAAATATAATTCAAGCTTTTAAAACGCTCACCTTAAAATGTGAAACTCTAATGATATGAGTGGATGGATAAAGTGCAATAACAATGACATGAGTAACTGAACCACCTTATGACTCACCTGAAAGGCAGCTGCCAAAGCATACAGTTCTCCCACTCTTTTTGCCAATGTGTTTGCAGAAGATCCAGTTAGGATAGCCATATTCTGCTTTGGAAGGAAACAACTAGGGGTACCATCCACTAGTGAAAGCAGCAGTGGGATCAAAGGCCTTACTGGCCATCTCAGAACAAGTGTGAAGGAGGTCTTGCGTTAGCAGCAAATAAGTGTCTGTGCCGTTCTCATAGAGACAAGGATTTGTCTCTGCCTTTGGTACAATATTTGGCGTCCAACTGAAGGCTGATAGCACACTTCTGATAGTCTCTTAGTTTTAGCAGGCCCAAGGAAATTACCAGTGTGGTTGCCATTAACAGTCCTAGAATCTGCAGCCTGAGATGGTATCACATATATTAGCTTGGTTAAGTTTGACTGGTGAGTGAAACAATGTCTACCACATGTTGTGGTGAGAAAGTAGGTAACATTCTCAATAAATCAAGCTCTTTTCAGGTTTTAACATGACACAAAGAGCAGTAACGTGGGCCAAGAAGGTGGACATGTCCTAAATTCCCCCTTGATGGGTATGCATAGGAGTCAGCTGTCCAAATATGGCAGTATTCTGACACTACTGGCCACCAGAGGAGACAGGACCACCTGCATACAGCTTGAAAACAACCATGGCACTAGACAGAGTCTGAAGGGTACAACTTTGTATTGGAATGCCTGCCTTTGGCACATCTCAAAAAAAGCAACAGGAAATGATGAAATAAGTTTCATAATAATAAAAAACTATAAATATAAATGTCACACAAATCTACAAACATGAACTAGTCCAATGTTTGCATGGCATGAATTACATCGGACAAGTTTAACATGTTGAAGGTGAGGGCTTTTACCAGTTCAGCCCTCTCAAATTAATCCTGCCTCTGTCAAAGAGGGAGCAAACTGGATCACAGCAGTAATCTTATTAGGGTCTGATATTGATGAGTCTCTGTGCCCCAAGTATGTTAAGGGTTGATGGCAGAACTGGAGCTTTTACTACAGCAAAATTATTAGGACCTATAAATATGTTGTAATTTCTGGGTGTATGGGGCCCTTTGCCGGGGGGTTGCTGCTTAGGGCCCACCCTCCAGGGTACATAGGAAGAGTTCAGGTACTCTGAGGGTGTGAGGGTGATGTTCCCTGTCTCGGGCTTGCACGAGGTGGACAGGACCTCATGCAACCTTGGTTGGAATGCAGAACTTGTTTGTGGCAACCTAAAGCAATCTGGCACTGGTTTATTTGGAACTGCTGGTTTTGTGATTTTGAAGCATACACTCTCTGTTCCAGGGCATTTTGGCACATATCTTGGAAGGAAAATTTGTTTGACTACTAGGCATTCTGTATTAAGGTGTTCAGTGAGGATATTGTGGTTGAATGCATGTAACCAGGGGCATCCATGACCATATTGAGCTGTGGAAATAAATAAATAAATAAATAAATATAGATAGATAGATAGATAGATAGATAGATAGTTAGTTTGAGCTGCTGAAGTTGCTAATATGTATGTAAATGTAATATTGAGCTCCAGAAAACACACGTGCATCATGTAATATTTAAGAAATATCATATGAATTCTGTGAGGATCATAGTGAGTTTTCTTTAACGTATACATTTAGGGGATAAGTGGCTTCCTTACTTCACTGAATTTTCAGTCCTCTAAACTTAGTGCTGTAAAAATGGCTCTCGTTTTTTTAAATACACTGTTTCAATACTTGGAACAAGGTTAAACATTAAAACAACTGTTATACCTCGGGAAAATAGAAACCTGCTGAAAGCTGTCAGAACAATGTATGTGTAGTACAATGTTGCTTAAAACTTGGTGGTTGAAGAAACCCCTGAGGAGCAAAGTATTTCATTTATACCTTTACACAAGTGTATTTTTGCTATTTGCATACCTCAGGCTGCAGATGTTAGAGGCCATTTGTAAACACTGGGAAGGACCAATCAGTCTGGCTCTCTACCTGTCTGATGCTGAGGCCCAGCAGTTCCTGCGCTATGCTCAGGGTTCTGAAGTGCTCATGAGCAGAAGCAATGTGGGATACCATATCGTCTACAAAGAGGGCCAGTTCTACCCCGTCAACCTGCTGCGCAATGTTGCCATGAAACAGGTCAACACACCCTACATGTTCCTGTCTGACATTGACTTCCTGCCTATGTATGGACTCTATGAATACCTCAGGTTAGTCAAGTCAGCATATATTGTTTCTACTCTAAACATACCTCAGCAGGGGTCATCCAGACCTGCCAGCCTTCATGCATTTTCCACAGGCATCCTGCACTTTAACATCACTAGTGCGAGTTACGTAGCTCTCAAAAATTACAAAAGAGTAGTCTTCTTTTTTTCCACCAATAAAAACGGCAGATGCACATGAGCCAATGGACATTGAATCTGGAATGATGGCGTAAGTGTTTCAAACTCTCAGATATTAACCAGCACTGCCTGGGAGCCCCAATCCCTTCCCCAGGTCCCACATTATTAGTAATCATTTAGTCAGAATAATCTGTAATAGTAGTTAGTAATAATTAGTAATTGGGGGAAGCTATGGTCTACTGGTTAGAGAAGCAGCTTTGGGACCAAAAGGTCACCGGTTCGATTCCCTCAACCAGCGGGAATGGCTGAAGTGCCCTTGAGCAAGGCACCCAACTTCTCCCCAGGCTGCTCTGGGTATGTCGTACATCACTCTGGATAAGAGCGTCTGCTAAATGCCTGTAATGTAATGTTTGACTGGTGCTATCGTCATACTCGATATTCCTGTTTGAGGATGCTGATGCTGATGTGGCACCCTCAATTTCTGTCAAGGGCAAGCCATGGCCTAATGGTTAGACAAGCAGCTTTGGGACCAAAAGGTCATTGGTTAAATTCCCTGGACCAGCAGGAATGGCTAAAGTACCCTCGAGCAAGGCACCTAACCCCAGGCTGCTCCGGGTATGTTGTACGTTGCTCTGGATAAGAGTGTCTGTCTGCTAAATGCCTGTAATGTAATATCAAGATAAATGAAGAATGTTTTGTGTTCACTGATGGGAAATAAAATCTATCAGACTTTGAGCTAATATCCGATGCGTATAGTTAACATCAGTTCATTATTTTTATTATGGATGCCACCAAAGTTCAGCCACCGAAAAGTCAACTGAAATTATCATAATGGTGTTTTGTTTTTCTGGTAAAAGAGAAAAAGGCAGAAAATTTGGACTCGGTCAATAAGATTAAATAGGCCTGTAAGGAAGTGTTAAATATAACATATTAAAATACTTTTAATGGAAGCCTAATGATAATTATAAAGTGATTAAAAAGGCTGTTTGTTTGCTTCGTTGTCGGCTAAGATGTGTTCAAACGTTTAATCATCAGTGAAACAGTACACACATTAGTGTGGAACAAACCGTTTTTACAAGAGCCATGCACAGAAGCGATTTGTAAAAGGACTCGGCCTATATCGAAAATTATTTCTTTTTTGTTTTTTACAATTTACTACTATTTTCTCCCACTTCTTTCAGCAAGACTACACATTATTCCTCTTTGGGCTTGGCAGGTCTGGAAATCAAGAACTCTTTAATCTGTCTGTACATGGTCCGGGTATGACCACATTTGCTCTGAGGCCCTTGAGTGGTTCATAACCAGCCTTAGGCACTTAGCATGGCTCTGAATAGTCTAGAGCTATGAATCTTCCTAAAAAACCATTGGAAAAAGTTTAGGCTTTCGATCAATGAGGAAATTGACGGAAATCTCATTGTAAGACAATTTCCACTGTCTTATTTATTAAAAGTTGAATAATATAATGGTTTGTCTTTCCTGCAGGAAATCTGTTGTACAGCTGGATATGGCACACACTAAAAAGGCTCTGGTGGTGCCTGCATTTGAGACACTGCGCTACCGGCTGTCATTTCCCAAATCCAAGGCTGAGCTTCTGTCCCAGCTGGACATGGGCACTCTCTTCACCTTCAGGTTTCTCTCGGTTTCTGCCCAAAATAGATCAGAATCGTCAGTGACCTCATGCAGGCAAGAGGTTTCTTGCAAAAAAAAGATTGATGAAATCTTTGGTTTTCCTCAGGTACCATGTTTGGACAAAAGGTCATGCTCCTACTAACTTTGCGAAATGGCGGACAGCCACGATGCCATACAGAGTGCAGTGGGAGGCCGACTTTGAGCCTTATGTGATGGTGAGGAGGGACAGTCCAGAATATGACCGCAGGTTTGTGGGATTCGGCTGGAACAAAGTGGCTCACATTATGGAGTTGGACGCACAGGTAAAGCTACAAACATGAACTAAAAAAAAAAAAAAAAGGGGGGGTTAAGAATCTACTTGCACTCCAATCTCAGAAACCTTATATACAGACAACTTGCTTCTGAGGGCAAACTATTAGTTCGGTGGGCAATTCTATCATTTCACCTGCCAAAATCTCCACTTTGCCTTGAAATAAATATATCCGTCTGCATGGCTTAAGAAAGTTAGCGTAAATGCTCATGTTATCTCCATCGTTACTCGGGAGATGGAAAGAAATGCAGCTTCTAATTTCTAATTATTTCCATTTAGCACTTTAGTGTTCTCACCAGGAAATCATTTTATGCCTCCGATAGGGCAAGGAAAGCCTTCATTTACAACCCCAATTCCAAAAAAGTTGGGCCACTGTGTAAAACATGAATAAAAACAGAATGTGAAGATTTGCAAATCATGGAAACCCTATATTTCATTGAAAATAGTACAAAGACAAGATATCAAATGTTGAAACAGAGATTTTGTGTTTTGAAAAATATATGCGCATTTTGAATTTGGTGTCAGCAACATGTTTCGAAAAAGTTGGGACAGCGGCAACAAAAGACTGAATGTTGTGTAATGCCAAAAAAAAAACCAACCCTAATTTGGTTAATTGGCAACAGGTCAGTAACATGATTGTGTATAAAAAGAGCATCCGAGAGAGGCTGAGTCTCTCAGAAGTAAAGATGGAGAGAAGTTCACCGCTCTGTGAAAGACTGCGTGGGTGAACAGTGCAACAATTTAAGAATAACGTTCCTCAATGTAAAATTGCAAAGAATTTGTGGATCACATCATCTATGGGAGGGGTTCTCAACCTCTTCTACTTTAAGGCCCACCTATTCATTTCTTGTACTAAGTTGGGGCCCGTTTTTGTGTGTGTTTTGGCTCAACTATTCTATTAGAACCTAATAACCTGTTGTAAAGCGTATTAATGGGATGCAACACCACTCCCTGTTACAGACGGGAGCCCAGAAATTAAATAAATGCAATAAAAACAAACTGTTTAATTGTAGATATTGTATTTTAAAAATGTAGCCAACATAAAACCATGCATGCAGGGCATTCTCACTCAAAAGCGATGAATGATCCAAAAGTGGAGTCTGGGCAATTAACACACGAACTTATTGCCATGTTTGTGTACAGCAAACAAGCAAGTTATTAAAACCAAGAAGTACGGTAGAAACCACTCAATGGGATAGATCTTTACACATTAACAAAGAAGGATTTTTTCCTACGAGTTGGAAAATTATCCATCCGTTGAGTTCCCCGCCATCTCAAACTACCTGGGGCTGCAGACATCGTTCTACACAGACAAACGGATGAAACCTGGAAGAGCCTGGAGGTGTACAACTTTTTACATGTGGCTGGGTTAAAGATCTGGGGATCAGGACGGATCTAAGTGCAGGAAGAGTGTTTATTAGTAGGCGTGAGATTTACAAAAACCAAAAGCAGATTATTTAAACAGCGTTATAAACACACCTAGAAACAAACATGGCGGTGATACTTCAATTTCTCTATGAAAACAGCATCCGTATCTGCGCGTGCTGATTGCGCTCAAATCAGTGTCAGGTGTTTCCCATAACGACCAGGTCCCAAGCGCATGCACAACACGCTCCATGAGTGTGTGTGGCTGCTCGAGCTGCGCCAGATTCAAGTACGAAAAGGCGTGACAGTCAAATGTTCACCTGCCGTGTAACTTTTAGCTCACGTGTATATCACCATGCATTGGCACCAAAATGCCTCGTTTTCATCGATAACCCATCGCAAGCTGTAGTGTGACCATAGCTTAATGAGGTGGGTGTGACATTGGATGCAACCCAGTAATTGTACCCTACTGCGAGTAAAAATTAGCTTCAACTTGGGGTGCGGTGCAGCCCACTAGATGGTGCTGGACTGTGGCTCAGTGGTTGAGAAACGCTGATCTGTGGTACATAATCATTTAAAAGATTCGGAGAACACTTCAGAAAACCATTGTCTGTGAAAGCAGTTCATTACCAGATATAAACAGCATCCACAAACACCGCCACCTTCTATGGGCCTGAGCTCTTTTACAATGGACTGAAACGAAGTGGAAAATTGTCCTGCGGTCTGACAAATCAAATGTATAAATTCTTTTCAGAAATCATGGACACCATGTCCTCCAGGCTAAAGAGGCGAGAGACCATCTGGCTTGTCTGTGCACAGTTCAAAAGCCATCATCTGTGATGGTATGAGTGTGCATTAGTGCACATGACATGGGTAGCTTGGACATCTGGGAAATCATTCAGCATTAATGATGCCATCTACATGTTTCAGAGTAATATGTTGCCATCCAGACTTTTTTTTTTAAGGGAAGGCCTTCTTTCTTTCAGCAAGACAATGCCAAACCGCTTTCTGCACATGTTAAAACTGCATTGCTCTGTAGTAAAAGAGTCCGGGTGCTAAACTGGCCTGCCCTGGTCCAGTCCTGTCTCCCATTCAAAACATTTGGTGCGCTATGAAGCACAAAATACGACAAAGGAGACCCTGAACTGTTGAGCAACTGAAATTGTATATCAGGCAAGAATGGGATAAGGTTTCACTTTCAAAACTACAGCGACTGGGAACTGAGGAGACCAGACGTTTAGAGTGTTGTTAAAAGTAGGCGATGCAACACAGTGGTAAACATGTTTCTGCTGAAACTTTTTTGAAACGTGTTGCTGACCTCAAATTAGCGCATATTGTTTTAAACAAAAACAATAAAATTTCTCACTTTCAACATTTTGATATGGTGTCTTTGTACTATTTTCAATTAAATATAGGGTTTCTGTGACTTTGCAAATTATTGCATTCTGTTTTTATGTACAGTTCACACAGCGTCCCAACTTTTTTGGAATCGGGGTTGTAAATCATAATTGTTTGCATAGAATTTTGCATCTGTGAAAAGGTGGCATTCTTACTTGGGTTGTCCTCTCGTATCAAAATTTAAACCCATAGTGGCTTTCAACTCTTCTTACATCATTATGCATGACGTGTCCAGCCTGCCGCTGTGTTTCTGTGGCACGTAATCCAGGCAGTAATAGCAGTTGTTGCACGGTATTTCCCAGTGCGAGAACATTAGTGCGCTATAGAAATAGTGTATGTCATTTAAGATGCACTGAGTGACTCATACTGCCAACAGCCATTTTTGATAAACTGTTTTTGCTCGCTGATTGAAATAGGGATGTATTGGTGGAGTAAATGTATGGACTGATGACCAAGCAACAGCTTTGGCACATCGCAGTATCGCCTTCGAAATGTCGGCAAGATAACTTCTTGAGATTTATACATCACCGTATACCATTATACTGCCTTTGAAGAGGTTGCTACTTGTTGTATTTCCAGAACCTTTGGCAGAACAGGGAGTAAGGCAGGCTAAGATGAGGAAGGTGGAAAATAACGCTGCAGTAGATGGACAGCAGGAGCTTTTAAAGCAGACACGTGTACAGGAGTTTAAAACGGAAGAGCAGTGAAAGTCAACCAGAGGGCTGATGTGTTGAAACTGAGGAGTCTGGTTACATCAATGATTGATTGATTTATGCTGTAATTGTGTATGTAATCGCCCGCATTAATGAACTCGTTCTAATGTTATTGTTCAGATAGCAACAGCTTGCATATGGACTTGAATGGTGGACGCTTCATATACGTGAATTTTTAAGAAATACCGGTATATGTATATTTTTTTCGTTTTCTGTAAGGAAATCCTTATTTAGATGCTCCATGTTTCCTGGTACGGGAAAGTCTTAAGCACAGAGGACTCGAGCTTTTAGGAAAATCCACATGACACCCCTCCCACCCCCACTCCCCATCTTATTAACGCAAGATGGATCAAACTCTTCGGCAGACAGGACATGCTGTTACAGGAGAACAGTCACCTTTAGGGTGTGTAAAAATAACCATTTGTATTCCTGGCTCCGTCACACCACGCTGTCATTGACTGACTGATTATTTTCCTATAACGGCTCACTTCGTCATGCTTTATTCCTTATAAAGTTATATTGCAGCTGAATCAATAACTGTCAGGCTCGAACTTTTAAAAAAAAAAAAAAATGCTGCTGCTTTGATTTCATTTGATGAATTCTACATGTTGGTAGAAATGACTGCACAGTATTGCTTCTGTTCTTAACATTCATGAAGGTATTCAGAGTCTCGCACGCTGTTAGGCCAGGACCCTGCTGGTGTTGTGAAGAGCACAGAGGTTAATCGCAGTGGTGCCCTTTGAGATATGCGTGCTTAATGTTTACCTGCAGCCCTCCCTGAGAATATTTAACATCAGCACAGTCTATGGTGACAGTCAGTCAGATTTCTTTTGCTGACATTTTAGATTTGCGAAACGTTTGAATGCGAACGTCCGTCTTTTTTTTTTTTCTCTTCGCTAATAAAGCAGTGCATCTGTTTATCATCCCTTTAATCACGGCCTGCCCTCACCCCCCCACAATCAAGCCGCCCACGTGAAAGCAACCTATGAAAAGCTTCACAATCCTCACCAGCATTACCATGACATCCACACGCAGAGAGACAGACAGACACCTTTATCTGTCACATGCACACTCAAGCACGGTGAAATTCATCCTCTGCATTTAACCCATCTGAAGCAGTGAGCACACGCACATACCCAGAGGAACAGCGCCGGGGGGGCAGTTGAGGGTTAGGTGCCTTGCTCAAGGGCACTTCAGCGTAAGGCTGCTCCGTGTTAACCTCACCGCATGTCTTTGGACTGTGGGGGAAACCCACGCAGACACAGGGAGAACACGCAAACTCCACACAGAAAGGCCCTCGTCGGCTGCCGGGCTTGAACCCAGAACCTTCTTGCTGTGAGGCAGCAGTGCTAACCACTAGACAGACGGACATGCTTCAGTGGCTCTTGTTGGTGGCAAAGCTTTCAATCCCCCCGGCTAACAATAAGACGTGCACTGCATATATGCATGCATAGAATATTTATTTTATTTTTTTAAATTTGACGCACTGATTAAATAACTGTAAGAAAAGGAAATGATCGGAGTTGAATTTGGGACTTGATGCAGTATGCAATGTTTACATTTAAAGATATCTAATTTTGCATTCATTTGTTTTCTTTTGATTTATTACACTTATTATATTTGCACTGTAAGGAGTCTGTGTGTGAAAGCTGCAGGGGTGTAACCCGGAAAATGATTTGCTCTGGCGTCTGACCAAAGAGTCACATATACTGTAATGGAATTTTTTTTTTGTTTTTGCTCAGTAATTCTACGCTCTGTACGTTTCTCTGATCAAAGCATGCATTTTTGTCAATAACTGATGATCCTTTGTGCTCCTATGCACCATACACTGCCCAATTACAGTATTGTAACATTTTTGCATCGCTGAAGTGAAAAGGATCCTGCCCCCCTTCCTGCACGGTCATTTTTACTTCATTTAATTTGTTATTGCCAAATCGTTATCCAGCATGTGTCCGTCACGTTTTCTGGTAACCATCAGTGCAAAACCGCAGCGGCTTGTGATAATATGCTGGTGAGGGATGCGTACAAATAACAAACAGGGAGCTTTTGTTGTCGAGAGACGTGGTGAGAATAAAAGTCTGTGCACATGCAAGGGAATACTGTCGAGGGGGGACAAGTGCTTTCAAAATAACAAGACGTTTTTATATTTAAGAAAGGGAATAAATGAAACGAAGTCAGTATTTGGTGTGACGATGTTGTGGATGAATGGGTCACTGCTGTCCCCGATCAAAATGTTGGAATAATTTCATGATGTAAGGAACTTTTTTTTTTTTTAAACCCTTTCATGTGTAAATCACTGTATTTATACGTTTTATCTAGATTCTTAAATCTTATATTTTCTTTAATTTCGAGTCTGTTTAAATATTAGTTTGTATTAAAAACTAAATAGCTTGTCCATGACAAAAGGCTAAACATTCTGCCTGAAGTGGTGTTATTTAAAAAAAATAAAATTTGAATGTCCAAAAACGTTAAGTGAGATCTAAAATGTCAGGTTGAAGACAAAAATGTTAATCCCTTCTGAATTAAAACAAACAAACGTTCCAGTTTTTGATTGTTGCATGACGCAAGAAGGTCAAAAGAACAACACGTATTTTAAAAATTCTGAAAACATTACTAATTTGTTGGGGGGGCAGCAAACAAACCAACCAGTAATTCATACTGACTTCTGTATGATTTCTTTTGATTATTTCTTCTTTCAACTGCTCCTGTTGCGGATCATCCTTCCCAATTTATGGTCCACATATTTGATTTTGGCATAGGTTTTACACCAGATGCCCTTCCTGACGCAACCCTCCACAATCTATCCGGGTTTGGGACCGGCACCAAGTCTACACTGTCGTGTGTTTACCTAATCTGCATGTCTGAACTGTGTGGGAAACCGGAGCACCTGGAGGAAACCCACACATATACACAGGGAAAACATGCAAGCTCCATGTAGAAAGGCCCCTGTTGGCCGTGAGGTTCGAACCCGGAACCGTCTTGCTAACCACTGCACCACCGTGCCACCCCATCTCTTTGTCTTATTAAACCTGCTTAATGTTGGTGTGATGGCCCTTGATGCTGTAACTACACTGTGTGCTTCTGAATCTAAAATCCCACTGAAGCACACACTAGGGCTGAGCGATGTGACCCAAATCTCATATCCCGATACAGCTAATTTCACATCCAGATAATGATACAGGTCATGTATAGTATATCAAAAACCTTTTTTTTTTTTTTTCCTTCAAAATTAGGAATGTAGCATTTTCAGATTATCGAACTCAGAAAAAAGTGTTAACCTGGTATAAGTGCTTATTTTTATAAGGTTGTTTGTAATAATGGTGGGAAAATGGTTAGCATTAGTCATCCAGCATTTAAAAAAAGACCAAAAAAACAAAAAACCAGCTAGTGACCAAAACAAAACATGTTTTGATCCGAAATAATCCATCATACTAAAAACGTCCTTATTTCCCGCACACATCTACCCCTTTTCCACCAAATCAGTTCCAGGGCTGGTTCGGGGCCAGTGCTGGTGCTGGTTCACAACTCGTTCAACTT
>JAODLJ010000004.1:16476675-16489841 GCA_027576115.1 Cathorops melanopus
AAAATATGGAATGGAAGCATTTCATCCTAAGAAAGTATTTTTTTTTTTTGTTCAAGAATTATTATTATAGTAGTAATTTGTGAAGCATGCTGTCATTTTGCCGGTTTATTTACATCTAAGCGGAAATGAGTTTCAGATGTTTTGTATAAAGTTTTTATTGATCAAATTTGCAAAAAATAAAAACAAACAATCTGTTTCTCAAAATCCAGTGAATGTGGATTTAATAAAACAGTTATTCCACTCAATCTCGTCATACATGGCTGATCGCCAACTCCGTGCTATGCGCATCGCCGGCTATCAGCTCATGTACGAGTCTATTTCGTGGAATAACAAAGATTTTTATACAAGATATTATTTTTATTTATTATATTTATTATTTACACACATGCATCATATATATGGCTGAAATGTCAGTACAGTTCTACCTGACTTGAAATCTACAAACCAGAAAATGTTGTTATAGACAGGCACTAAACTTGCATCAAGTACTACCTTTAAATTTGGCAACAGTCTTCAAACGTTGCCAAATTTAATGGTCTTAGTAACTGTTAGATTAAAAAAAACAGTCTTAGATTACTTTATCTAGGTGTCTTTTGTTGCTTTCTAAATAAGGTTGTACTCTCAGGAGTGTAGAATCACTGATTGTAATGGTATAAAGAAGTGTCCGTGACAGCAGGACTGTGTACAGCGCCTTGCATAAGCATTTACTCCCCTTGAACTTTTCCATATTTCACTAGAATCTGGAACTGAAATGGACTTAATTGGAATTATGTCATGAACATTAAAAAAGTAGCCCATAATATGGAGGTTTACTTCGAAAAGCAACAGGACACCAAGAACAACACTGAATAAGCAGGAGAGATCAACAGGTCAGATGGGGAAAACTGTTCAGTGGTCAGCTACCGGTATAGCATGAACGCTCCACAAAGCTGGGCTTTATGGAAGCGTGGCGAGTCATATGAAATCATGGTTCAAGTTTGCCAACAGATGTGTTCGAGACTCAGCATACATGTGGCAAAGGGTCCTCTGGTCTGATGAAACTAAAACTGAACTCTTTGCCCTTGGCACAAAGCCCCATTTTTGGCAGAAAGCCAACACTGCTTATCAGCCTGAGAACATCATCCCCACAGTGAAGCAAGATGGCGGTAGCATAAGTTAACTTTGGCCTTTTGGTTGCTTCCCTGATTAAAGTTCTGGATATTTGTTAAAATACCATTAGTCCAGACATAAGTGTAAAAATTTGTGTAAAACGTTAGCCAGGTAAACAGGTGCGCTCATCATTAGCATTAAAAAAATGGAAAAGAACATGGACAAGTGGACCAACAGAGAAGCCCAGCCTTTATTGAGCCTATATGCGACTAAGGAAATACAGTACAATTTTGACGCATCTAAGTGAAATATAAAAATCATTGTGAGCATTTCCTGCTAACATCACATTAAGCCAGGTTAAGTCACTTCAATATTCCTACAGGCAGTGAGTGCAAACAGAAAAAAGCTCCTGAAGGTATATACAGGTGCATCTCAAAGAATTAGAATACCGTGAATAAGTTCAATATTTTCCATCAGTTTTTAAGAAAGTGAAAATGTAATATATTCTGGAGACTCATTACACGTAAACTAAAATGTTAAGTATTTTTCTATTTTTAAGACCTAGAGAAATGCATTTTTTGCACTAAAACAGAATAGCAGTTAAATTTGGCGAGGTTTATTGAGTCCCTGGACAGAGGCAACTATTCTCTAAACCGCACGGTAGCAGATATATTTACAGATAAAAGCCGAATAGATTTGAGCAACAATATGAGCGAGCAAAGCAAGCAGGAACTTAGTGAGGGAGAAACTTCAAGTTTTAGTAGTTCTTAGTCAGTTCAAGTTGATGTACTGACAGAGGAAGAAGTGGCCAGCGATAGGGAAGAAGAGAGACGTATCGAACTGTACCGATTTGAGCCAGAATTGTCTGAGGACAGTGGGGACAGTGACGATGATGAACCCGAGGAGGATCATGAAGACCGACTTGCAAATATGGAATGGTAAGCTTTTCACAACGTTCTTAGAATTAGAACAGACTTTAAAAAAAAAAAAAGACTAAGATGATATGCTAGCCTAGTACAGCTACAGCTGACAGTCTTCAGTTCAATTTTTTCATGGCCGTGCATAGTTTATCGCCGGCAATAGGCCGCCCAGTAAATGTGCGCCGGGCGGGTTGAATGACGAAGTTGAAGATGCATTCCTCAAGTTGGTAGTATTACAGTATGTTGGAAACAAAATGCATTGCAGTTCATTGTAGGCAAGTCTTGACTAACTAGTGATTACCTTTATCTTTCGGGAAAAGGAACAGGGCCACTCTCTCCACGGCATTTGTGTTGCTGCACCCGACAGCGATACATCGCTTTCCGGGCTCTTTCCCTTTTTCTCCATAACGGTCGTAGATTGTAGTTTAACGATTTGTTGAGGGTATACACATGCATCTGCGCCTATAGTTACAGGCACTGATATAATACAAATAACATTAAATTACATCAGTGCCTGTAACTATAGGCGCAGATGAATGTGTGTACCCTCAACAGAGGCTAGTTTTATTTTATTATGTGGGCATGACGGTGAGCGTATGCAATGTAATTTCCATTGATATGGATACAATAAACTTGACTTTGACTTTCTATGTCATGTTCTGTCGCAAATTTCCGTCAAAATGAAAGTAATCTAGCAGAGAGTCGGACAAAAGCTACACTGTGTGGACCCAAGTGGAAAAACCGCCAGTAAAACCACCCACACTCCTGACATCATGCGAAAGCCAGCTAATAATGGCGACGTTGGTACCAGGATTCCCTTGGCAGGAAATTTAAACTTGACAAATTCTGAATGTTTCCAACATTTACGACGTGGGTTTCAATTATAAGTATTCATTTTCGGGACTTGTACTATTATTATCCAAGGAGGAAGGGAGTACATTTTTCTAGGCCTTTAATTTTGATAATTATGGCCTACAGTGCAAAAAAAAAAAAAAAATCAAAATATTTGAATATTTCATTTTGAGTTTGAGTAAATTACTATTCAAACAGTATAAATACAGTGTCTTTCTTAGTCTAGTTCAGTACACACGACCACAATCATGGAGAAGACTGCTGACTTGACAGTTGTCCTGAAGATAATCATTGACACCCTCC
Organism: Cathorops melanopus; assembly: GCA_027576115.1. NCBI lineage: Eukaryota > Metazoa > Chordata > Actinopteri > Siluriformes > Ariidae > Cathorops > Cathorops melanopus. Next base: position 16,479,840 of record JAODLJ010000004.1, read on the forward strand.
AAAAGGAGGGTAAGCCACAGAAGGTCATTCCTGAAAAGGCGCACAAGCAACAGGGATGACTGCAGCCTTGAGAAGACCATCAAGAAAAGTCAAATCAAGAATTTGGTAGAGTTTCACAAGGAGTGGACCAAGTCTGGTGTCTGTGCATCAAGAACTACCACACACGGACGTCTTCAGGAAAGGGGCTACAACTGTTGCATTCCTAATATCAAGCCACTCCTGAACCAGACACAACGTCAGAAGTGTCTTACCTGGGCTAAGGAGAGAAAGAACAGGACTGTTGCTCAGCGGTCCAAAGTCCTCTTTTCAGATGAAAGTAAATTTTGCATTTCATTTGGAAATCAAGGTCCTCAAGTCTGGAGGAAGAGTGGAGAGGCACAGAATCCAAATTGTTTGAAGTGCAGTGTGAAGTTTCCACAGTCTGTGATGATTTGGGGTGCCATGACATCTGCTGGTGTCGGTCCACTGTGTTTTATCAAGTCCAAACTCAACACAGCCATCTACCAGGAGATTTTAGAGCACTTCATGCTTCTGTCTGCTAACCAGCTTTATGGAGATGATTAATTCCTTTCCCAGCAGGACTTAGCACCTGCCCACAATGCCAAAACTACTACCAAATAGTTTGCTGACCATGATATTACTGTGCTTGATTGGCCAGCTTGATTGGCCAGCCAACTTGCCTGACCTGAAGCCCCATGGTTTATTGTCAAGAGGAAGATGAGAAAAGACCCGACCCAAAAATACAGATTTAGCGGAGGGCTGCTATCAAAGCAGCCTGGGCTTCAATTACACCTCAGCAGTGCCACAGGCTGATCACCTCCATGCCACGCCGCACTGATGCAGTAATTCATGGTAAAGAAGCCCCAACCAAGTATTGAGTGTATAAATAAACATACTTTTTAGAAGTTGGACATTTCTATATTGTAAATCCTTTCTTTGATTGATCTTAGGAAATATTCTAATAATTTGAGATACTGGATTTCTGATTTTCATAAGCTATAAGCCATACTCATCAAAATTAAAAAAAAAGAAAAAGAAAAAAAGCTAGAAATATTTCATTTTACGTGTAATGAATACAGAATATACGAAAGCTTACCTTTTTGAATTAAATTACTGGGAAAAAAAACTTTTACTCTAATTTTTTGAGATGCACTTGTAGTTCTCGAAGGAGTTCCCCAGTGAATAATTCCTCACAATAAGTTCCTAGAATTGTTTGGTCTGAAAGCACCTAAATACTACAGTGCCTAGCATATTCACCAAACAAACAGCATCATAAAGCCCATGGAGCTATTAACACTAGTCCATGAAATGGTCTGGAAAAGTCTCAATCAGGGTTTGGTTATTAAAAAGATCTTAAACATCTTGCAGAACACCATGAAACCCACTATTTTTTAAAAATGGAAAAGAAAATACCTTGAGGACATGGTTCATGAATTGAGACAGGTAAGGAGGGAATTAGTAAGAGAAGCAACAAGAAGCCAAGGGTAACACTGAGGGAACTAGAGCGAATCACAGCTCAGATGGAAAGTGTTCACTGGACAGCCATAGCCTGGACACCACAAAGCTGGGCTTTATGGAAGAATAGCAAGTCATATCAATTCCTTATTAGGGTTTAGCAAAAGGTATATTGGACACTCAGCCAACATGTTTCTTACTACCAAAACTGAACTTTTTGACCTTGGTACCAATATTGTTAATTGTTCTAAGAACTCCATCTTCACAGAGAAGCATGGTGTTGGTAAACCGTAGGTGCTAAAGAAGGCAACTGGACTTACTTGAAAGTCTTGAAGATGTTTCACCCCTCGTCCAAAAGCCTTCTTCAGTTCTGACTAATGGAGAGTTTCAGGTATTTATCCTCTAGTGGAACAAAAGCAAACCTAATGAGAGTAGCTCTGGTTGAGGTCACATGGGTCGTTGACCCTCTCAGTCATCCTGTAGGTGTCAGGGTCACTGGAGATCAGGTGTGTACAGTGTTAGCAGCCTAGAGGGTCGTTGGCTCGCTCCACCATCATGCGAGTTATTGAAGTCAACTGAGTCTTGGTGTGGATGTGTATCCAGTTTTCTGGGAAGTGCTCTAAGGACTGCATTGTAGGTGGCTGATAAGTGGTGTCTCAGACCACCTCCTCTGTTCAGTGATAATCATTCCTGGTGGACGAAGATGGCTTCTTTTATTCCCCTTTCAAACCACCGGTCTTCTCTGGCTAGAATGTGTACATTGCAGTCCTGAAACGAGTGTCCTTTGTTATTGAGATGAAGACAGACTGCAGAGTCCTGGCCTGAGGAACTGGCTCACCCGTGTTGAGCCATGCGCTTGTGAAGTGGTTGTTTCATTTTCCCAATGTACAGGTCTGTGCATTCCTCACTGCATTGAATTGCGTACACTACATTGATCTGTTTGTGTCTGGGTATTCTGTCCTTCAGGTGGACCAATTTCTGCCTCAGAGTGGTCAGACAGTTTAGTCAGACAGAACTGAAGAAGCCTTTCGGATGACAGGTGAAACATTTTCAAGCAAGTCTAGTTGCCTTCTTTAACACCTACGGTTTGTGATGACCTGGATGACTGAGAACCTTCACAGACATGGTGTTGGTAGTATCATATTTAGAATTACACTTTGTTTCTTGTTTGCTTTTCTGTCTAATGCCCTCCATACCCTGTTTTCAGTGGACAGCCTCTCTAGGCAGAGTTGAAGTTGTGCCACAGTCTTCCCATTTTTACACAATGGATATTTTGGGTATTAAATTGATAAACTGTAATTGATACTTTTCCAAAACTTTGTCCTGCAATTATTTTGCCAACACAGTGGTGCTCATGTTGTTTGTTAAAGTCTGGCGCACATGGGCAACTTCTCATCACAAGCATATTGCGATTTTTGGATGCAAATTTCCCCTCTCGGGTAGCTGCGTGTGTACATTATCTACAACCAGTGGGCGATTTGGGGAGGGGGATGCAAGTCACGTGACTACTTCGCAGGCAGGGATTGGCTTAGCCTTTGGAGGTGATTGCTTCGTTATCGCAAAGACACGCACACGGGGCAATATCTCTGCAACAAGTCAGCAACTGGTGATTTTTTTGTCACAGAACATCAAGCATGTTTGATTCCTGCGATCTGTCAAAAGCAACAAGAAAAAAAAAAAAATAGCCATCGCAAATATCCACACATGAAGCAATTTTTGCTTGCATCAAAAAGTTGCACGACCAAGCAACGGAAAATCGCCCGTGTGCGCCGGGCTTAAGATACGTTCTCTAACGGATACTGTGGCCTTCCAAAAACAGGTGTATTCACATTGAGATCATGAGTCACTTTAATTGCACACAGGTAGACTCCATTCGAGTAACTGTGTGACCTGATGGATGCACTAGAACTAATTTAGGGTGTTTCAAAGGACAACATTTTTTATTTTTAAATAATTTTGCCAACTATATTGATATAGGTGTCCACAAACTTTTGCCAATATACATTATATAATCCCAATCAGGTTCATTTCAGTTCCAGGTTGTAACACTATAAAAATGTGGAATAGTTCATTGTCTATTATTGAACACTACTGCTGCATCCAAAACTTTTAGCCATGTTTGTAACACAAAAGGATCATGTGCTTGCAGAGGAGAGAAATAGGGAGATAAATTAAGGAAATAAAAAGAGACAGATGCAAATGGAGATGTTTGTGGACTAAGTGGATGTGAACGGATCGCCGATACTTTTGTGACAGTAGGTTTCCCATGAGTCAGCTTGGCAAGTGACGAGAGCTGAGAAATGAATCTTGGGGGAGGGGCCAAAAAGGCCAGATAACTGGAAAGGGGGCGGGGTTTGAAGGGAGGTCACATGGAAATCAGCAGAGAACACACTGAAGGTTAAGGAAAAAAACTACAGTCTTTATTGGAAAATATTAGTATGAGTGGAACATGTGATACGAATAATAAGAATATTTCCATGCAAATAAAAAGAGCTTCAGAACCATGCTCCGTAAGGTTAAAACAACAGAAGCAGCATCCAATGGGTAGATGTGTATGCTACAGCACATACGTATCAGTACAGCAGGACATCTCTACACAAAGATACATTGGAGTTTGCTGTTCAAAATGTCAAAAGAAAGAAATTTTAAGTAATGAAAAATAAACATGATCATGCACTGAAGAGCCTAACACACAAACAGAAAGCCAAGAACCACAACCAAAGAAATAAAGACATTTCAAAACTAGAAAGATTTCTACAGCAGTGCACTTCTAGGTATTCCTGTGACGTGGATGGCGTTCGCTGTGGCCGAGCTTGAGGCACTAGGAATACTAGTGCTAAGCTAATCGTATGAGGATTGGTTAGCAGAAAGAAGAATGGGGTGACGTTTTCTGTACTTAGTTCAGGTAAATAGAAAATGTAAAGGAATTCAGAGAATCTGTCGCCAAGATCATTAGTGTGAAAGCTTCCTGTTTGGTTTTCATTTCCATCTTTTCTGAATGTATACGACGATCACAATACTGCAGAATAAATTACTACATTTGCCCGCACCTTCTCTCACAGTGCAGCATTTTGACTATAACAAAAGTGGCGTTTGGCCTGAAAACGATACACGTGATGTTGCCTTTAAAAAACAAAAGCATAGCAAAGACTTGCTGCGCTTTGGACTAGGACAAGGTCAAACACTGCTCACCACTACCTAAGAAGATTCATCCTGAATGGAATACAGCTGTAGTGAGGTTTTATCTTTTTAACACCCAAATGTTGCTGAATTCTTTCTAATATTTGTTTTCACAGCTCATTCCCAGGGAAATTCACATGGCAGATGCTAAAGTGTAACAATGAGCGCATAAAAAAAAAAAAAAAAAAGCAAACATTTCCCTCCCCCACAATTGTGCGTTGTATTTTACTTAGGCATGTAATGATATCGTGCAATGAGAAATCACGATACAAATTCATTCTTTGGATCGATGATTTCTCAATTTGATGAAATAAAAGATGAATTGTGATTGTTAGCAGGCTGCGTAGTCTTAGTTTTTCAGAGCTGTAACTGTGTTGTTAACTTATGCGTATTGTCACAATAGCGTGAATACACGTGACTTCACCCTCGGCAGAAGTAACACAGCATGAACGCATTGAAATTTTTTTTTACAAAAGATCTAAAATAGGAAAGAGCTGTTGTGCAACTGACTGTACAAACAGACTTAATAAGAAATCAAAGCCATCATTTTACAGGCTGCCGAAAGCTAAAGAAAAGAAGAAAAATGGAGGTAAATGTTAATAAAAGTTTGTCAAGTCCTATTTGTTATTAACGTTTTCATTTTTAATAAAAAGTAACATTTTACTTAATAGGCTGTTATAGTTTACTCCAACCTTGACAAATGTGGGTAAATAATAATTGTTGGTTATTAAAAAAATGAAAGGTTTTTTTTTATTGAACAAAAGTAATATTTAATTTGTTGAAGAGGAAATGTTGCTTTTTTGGTAATAAATTTTTTTTTTCCTATCATGGGAAAATCGTATTGTGAACCCAAGATCATGAATCAGGTGAATCATTACAAGCCTAATTTATAGTTCAAAAAAGAAAGGAAAAAACCACATAACTATTCACATGCATGTTTAAGTGATCTGGAAGGAGTGTCCAGTGTCGGCACTTTGTAATGGTCAGTACGATTTCTGCTATGGGAAACACTTCAGGACAGAGGATTATATATCTACCACGTTCACCTCATGCTCTTGCTCCATCAACGAAGCATAACGACTGACTACTTAGTTAAGCTTTGCCTTTTTATAAAAGGACATGGTGATCTTTTAATACTTTTAAATCACTCATGCTTTGCAACCAAGCTGTGAAAAGCCCACACTACAAAGACTGTTGTCCCATCAGATCAAGTCATTAATAACACATCTGTAACATTTTCAGATCAAATGGATCCACTCAATGCTTTAATTGATGTAGAACAATCTGCCAAAGTCTTGCGCTACCCTTATAAATATGTCAACGTACAGGATGTTCAAAAGTCTCCATGCATAGGGGAAATTAACACTTTTGTTTTTTGGCAAAATGTAACTATTTACAAAATTACATGATGGCCATTTCATTGTAAACACACACAGCATCATCTCTCCCACTCACAATGAACTTGGGTTAACATATCTGGTGTTATGCATGTAATTGCACTTTGAATACTTTCTTTGTACCACGCACGCGTGCGCACGCACACACACACAACTGTACTGCATAAGTCTTAGACACATGTAAAGAAATGCTGTCAACCAAAAATGGCTTAAAAATGAAATGTTTCAACATAAAAAAATACTATAAACAGCAGTAAGCCATAATAAATGAAACAAAGTCAGCATTTGGTGTGAGACGACCCTTTGCTTTTAAAAAAACAAACAAACAAAACAGTAGTCTCAGGTCCAATGAGTGCAGTTTTATGCGGAAATGAGCTGTAGATTTTACTGAGCATCTTACAGAACCAGCCACAGTTCTTCTGGACACTTTAACCGTCATAGTCGCGTCATTTAATTTTGCAGCAAAAATTTTTAAGTAGCCTTCATTATGTTTTCTTTTTTAATCTGAAACGTGGTCTCTTATTTTGTAATATGCTGATCAGATACGTAAACTTTTTTTTTTTCCCCCCTGTAACATTTAATTTTGTGATGGAAAAATAAACGTTTGGAACTCTAAAATGTTTTTGGACTGATTCGATAATGTAGAAGTCATAAAATAGAGATTTATAACAAAGTTTGGATGGGAAAAAAAAAAAAAAGGTACAAATACTTTTGCACAGTACTGTATGTAACTTATATATGGCCATAAAGCCAAAGAGTGGCATAAAGGTATTAATAATTATGACTATTAATACTACTTATTACATTCTAATAGTTTGTACGGAAATTAGTTTTTGGAAAAATGTAATCATCGTGAAAGGTCTATTCTCGAACCCAAGATGCAGAATGTTGTTTTGTTTGTATTTTGCAGATTTTTTTTTTAACCTGCATATCTTTGCTAAAACTTTATCTCATAATAAAACTATCATCAGAGTGTTACAGTTGTATGTTTAAATTTGTTTTGAAAGTTTAATTCAAAAATATGAAATATGTGCGGAGCCTGTAGTCCATGTAACACACGCGCGCGCGCACACACACACACACTGCAGATGCGCCGAACAGGGATTAGTTTGAAAAAAAGCATAAAAATACCTCCTTTAATGTCAGAGATGTCGATGTACAGGCACAGCCTCAGAATGCTTTTAGTATCTATTCCCCTACAGTGCTTGACCTTTCACCCTTTGACTCTGCGACCCTTTGACGGCACACACTGAGCAGAGGTGCAGCTCTGGTCTTCCTCAGTCTAAAAACCCCCTTGTGACCTCTGACCTGAAGGTGCCAGTGCTCTGGGTCCGTACATGATTTATGTCCCCACTGTTTGACCTTGGGGCACACAGTTCCATTTCCTGTTCCCTTGGAAAAAAAAAAAAAAAAGCTGGGGGTCGGACGGCACAAATGGCCGGCGCTGAGCTAATGAAGGTTACGCACCAGAAATGGAAACGCTCAAATAATTTATGGAGGATAAATGAATCCGTTTTGAAAGTATTAAAAAAAGGTGTCCTTGACTTTAAATGAGATTCAGAGCGTTAACGTGAGCAGGAGATGTGTTTCCATTTGAAATGGTCTAAAGCAGACCTCACTCAGTGTCTCTCAGAAACTAGGGTACTAAACTGAACCTTTCCTTGTCACCCTTATCTTTGGTACTGTTAATATGTACCAGGAAATGTGGATTATAGTTTACCTTTAGCATGATTTAATTTCAATTTAAAAAAAAAAAAAAGGACTGTAATACTCTTTCAGGGCTAATCTTTAAAGCTCTGCACTTCACGCACCTTTCTATGTAAAAGATCTGAAATGTACAAAACGTGTACGCTTCAGGGTATTACCTCAACGCTAAGGTTAGTGCCCTTTGTCATTGTATTATCAGGGATATAAATATTAAAACTGACTGACCCCAGATCAGCACCACTGCTAATAAATCAGCTCCGTTAGGACACGCCACCTGTCCAGTGACCAATCAGAGCTGAGAACAGAACCCCATACGGTTACAAATCCTGCCCCCTCTTTTAGGGGTAAATTTTGACCCTTGGCTGACCCCCTCGCTTCACACCATGAGGCTGGGTTTTACGAGCACCAGGCTCTGCCTCCTCATCATATACACATGCACACCGCACACTCACACGGCAAGCATGTACCATAAATACAAAGCACGCGGTAAATACGTTACAGCTATTCGAGGCGCTCTCACAGAGACACGGATGAAGGTTATTCACCCAGACACGCTACACGACGCAAGTGTCGAGCGCTATGCTTTCATCACGCATCGTGACTGGAGTTCATAATATTCATCTTTTTAAAATTAAAAAAAAAAAGTCATGTACTGAACAAATCCTGAACCTGTATAATTAATTACTGAATTCAAGTTCAGGGCAGGAATGAATTCATGTGTGTTGTGAGGAACACTTGGGCTGCTGAACCTCAGAAGTTAAAAACACATGGGTCGCACCGTCATAAAACGTCCCCCTGGCCTCACCATAATGTGGGGTTATGCAGCGGTCAGCCTTTGTGTGTGTGTGTGTGTGTGTGTGTGTGTGTGTTTAAATAAACCAGTCCAGCTGTTCACTGTGAAAATTCTGTTTAATTTGACAAGTGCTTGTTTGCACTCCTTGTGCCGCCCCTCACCTGTTCTGAAAATGGACCACACTGTTGCCTTGCAAAGGCACATTCTAGAAAGATCTGGCAGCATTCTGGATTGTTGCCATCACCATCACCAAGAGAATGCATAACTACAACAAAAGTGATTTTGGTGTGCACCAATTGAACCAGTAATCTAGAACGACGTGGTGACAATCCAGAATGTTAATGTCACCAAGGGAACATGGAACTACACTGAAAAAGAATTTGGTGCATACCAACTAAAACTTGCACTCTGGAAACTTGCACCCTGGGGACAATCTAGAATGTTGAAGTCACCACAGGAACATGGAACTACAATGAAAATGATTTCGGTGCGCACCAATTGAACCCACATTCTAGAATGACCTGAGGACAATCTAGAATGTTAAAGTTGACATGGGAACATGGAACTACAATGAAAAATAATTTGATGTGCGCCAACTGAACTTGCGTTCTAGAATGACCCGAGGACAATCTAGAATGCTAGTGTCACCACAGGAACATGGAACTACAATGAAAAAGAATTTGGTGCATACCAAATAAACTTGCATTCTAGAATGACCTGGGGAAAATCTGGAATGTTAAAGTTGCCATGGGAACATGGAACTACATTGAAAAAGAATTTTGTGTGCACCAACTGAACCTGTGTGCTAGAATTACCTCAGGACAATCTAGAATGTTAGTGTCACCACAGGAACGTGGAACTACAATGAATATGATTTTGGTGTGTAGCACCTGAACCTGCATTTCAGAAATGACCTGGGGACAATCTAGAACGTTCGTGTCGGCATGGGAACATGGAAATAAAATGAAAGAATTTGGTGCATACCAAATAACTTGCAATCTAGAATGACCTGGGGAAAATCTGGAGTGCTGAAGCTGCCATGGGAAAAAATGATTTTGGTGCATAGCAAGTGAACCTGCATTCTATAATGACCTGGGGACAATCTAGAATGTTAGTGTCACCAAGGGAACATGGAACGACACTGAAGAATTTGGTGCATTCCAATCCAATTTGCTTTCTAGATTATCTAGCAAGGGAACTGAAAATACAAGAGAAAAAAGCAGTCACTTGCCAAATCAACTTGCATTCTAGAATGATCTGAACTTGCGTCCAACTGAACCTATATTCTAGAACGACCTGGGTAAAATCTAGAATGCTAGCATCACCAAGGGATCACATAAATACACTTAAGAACGTTGGTGTGTTCCAATCCAATTTGCTTTCTAGATTATCTAGCAAGGGAACTGGAAAACAACAGGAAAAAACTGTCACTTTCCAAATCAACTCGCATTCTAGAATAATCTGGCAGCA
>JAODLJ010000004.1:16638914-16649016 GCA_027576115.1 Cathorops melanopus
TCCTCGGTTGGTTCAGCAACACGCTCCGTCCGCCATTTTGTTTTTCTTCTTCTTTAGGGTTTTTCGGCAGTTAGCAAACCACCTTAAAGGTGCATTACCGCCACCGACCGGGCTGGAGTGTTGAACAGGAGATTTTTTTGGGGGGGGGATTTTCTTTTAGCTATTTCTGTCTCTTTTAAATACTTGATGACAAAGTGATATATCGGACTTGATGCGCTCCGCCATTTTGTTTTTCTCTACTCACGGTATATGAGCTGATACGTTCTAGTAGTAGAGTAGCCAATCAGAGCGCGCGGTTGCTCATATCCAGTGAATGTGGATAGAATAAATATACATATTTAACAGTTATTCCATGAAATCGAGTCGTACATGAACTGATAGTCGACGAGGCGCGTAGCAGCAAACTGGCTATAATCCCTGTACGACGAGATTGAGTGGAATAACTGTTTTATTCTCTCCACATTCACTGGATTTTGAGAAACGGATAATTTTTATTGTTATTTTTTTGCAAACAAACACTTTATACAAAACATCCGACAAAATCATTTCCGCTTAGAATGTAAACAAACCGGCGAAAGGACAGGAGCAATTTGTGAAAAATGCTATAATAATAATAATAATAATTATTATTATTATTGAAAAATAATAATAATTAAAAAAAAAATACATTCTTAAGCCAGTATCTGACTGGGCTGCGACAGCCTGCGACTAGCTGGAAACCCAACAATTGCGATAAAATATGTGAATTAGCGACAATTTTCCCTTGGAATCACACTGAATTGATATTCGCATATTTTACCGCAATTGTTGTGTCGCAACCCAGTGAGATTCTGGCTCGCATTTCCTGTCTCAACTCACACTTCCTGTCTCACGGAAACTGACCTGAGAAGGGTTTGTGACGGCTTTGCGACACCAGCGACGCATTTGCGGCTATTTTGAGAGAAATTTTGTCGCACGAATTTTTTGAACATGTTCAAAATTTCAGCGACAAAGGAGCGACACTTTGCTTTAGACTTTACTAGCTGCCTCTTCTGCTTTCCTTTTTGTCGCATTAATCTCAAATTAATGTTTTAAAACGTTGAGTTTAAAAATGTAATCTAATTTTTAAACTCAACGCTTCCGTGTACTACTTCCGGGTCATACGCTGACCTTTCTGTACGAGCTCTTGCCGGCGTCCTCCATTTCGTTCACTCCGCTCCTTGCGCTCGAGCTGCTCGGTGGAGGAGGACGAGCTTTGCACTTCGACTCAAAACATGCTGTCAGTTCGTGTTGCGGCGGCTATTGCCCGCACTTTGCCTCGTCGGGCCGCATTTGTGAGTAATTTTCAGTTATTTAGTCGTATTTATTGCGGGTCAAAAGGTTTTGGGTGTTTAGGAGATGCAGCTTTGGCGTTCTGAATGTCACTGCTGTGATGGCGTGTGCGGCCGCCATCTTGCATCGGGCGGCCTGTTAGTACTGCTGCATTTTACGGTGATATTTGCAAGAGTTATAACTATATTGCAGAATTTCCTGTCGACACAGCTAAGTTGATTAAAGTTGATGACGTTTGGGTGCTGTGCATGACTATGTCTTGGAGCTAACTTTGCAAAAATGAACCCATGTCAACTGAATGACATTAGCTAATGAAGGTCAGGATTTGGTCAGTTGTTTGTGTAGCTAAAGGCGGGGCGCATTAAAGGACTTTTTCATCCTATTATATTATCTTATTTATTTCAATATAGTGACCAGGAAGCTCTGTGTATGTACTTTTTTCACAAGTTTTTCAACTTGAGCTTTTGGCTTTAGCAATATTTCCTCCTTCTTCGGTTAGCACTGCATGCTAACTCTTATCTAGCTGTGACGTTTTCTATGGGTTGTTTATCAGATGTACATCATTTACTTGAATCAAGATCCAAATTATATACTATATCTCGATCACTTTTAATTTAAGTGACGTCTTTAGCACTTGAAGGTCAACAGTAATGTACATGCAAAAGGACTTCAGGAGAAGAAAGGGCGCAACAAAATTTTTGATTTTATATGTACTTTAACTGTTCAACAGGTTTCCAAGAATGTAGCAGCTGCTTGCGTAGGGGCAAAGAACCTGCACACAGCAAGGCCATGGCTGCAGAAGACTGGTATGTTCTTGGACTTGCAGTGAAATGTTGTGTTACTTTTTGTTTTAAGCCTGTCCTTAGTGACCACCTGTGTCCTGTCCAGGCACTGCTGAGGTCTCCAGCATTCTGGAAGAGAAGATCATGGGTGCCGATACCAGTGCTGATCTTGAGGAGACCGGACGCGTGTTGTCCATTGGTGATGGTATTGCTCGTGTGTATGGCTTGAGGAATGTGCAGGCTGAAGAGATGGTGGAGTTCTCCTCTGGCCTGAAGGTGAGTGTGTTTGGTGAACTTGGTTTGTTGTAACCTTCATGTTGGGGTCATCTGAATGTTTGTTTATTTCTGATGTGGCAATTATAGCTTCTAGATATAATGAAAATGAATATGTAGTACAGAACATGAACATGTAAGAATCTGTACATGTATTTTGTTTATGTTGGGGGGTGGAGTTGAATTCTTTAATGATGCTCAAACAAAAATCCCTCTGTTTTAGGGTATGTCTCTGAACTTGGAGCCCGATAATGTTGGTGTTGTGGTGTTTGGTAACGATAAGTTGATCAAGGAGGGTGACATCGTGAAGAGAACCGGTGCCATTGTGGACGTGCCAGTCGGGGAGGAGCTGCTCGGCCGTGTTGTTGATGCTTTGGGAAATGCCATCGATGGCAAGGTATGCAGAGTCATGGTCGCTAACCTTAATTTTTCTTTGAGTAAGTCCTGAAAAGGACAAGAACTTAGAATTTATAAGGTAATTAGAAGTTGACCAGTGTCAAGGAATGGAACAAGTCTATCTTTTGACTGGCCAAACGGAGAGCATTCTGAATCTGTACAAGGGATTCCTGAAGGCCAGTCTTGTTCTGATATCCGTGTCTGGAAAGTATAGAATTCGCTGAAGCTTCCTTGTAGATCTTTGAGGTATAATGAATTAAGCGCAAGATGCGGTAGGGGAAAGCTGCATCTTTAGATTTTTATTTCATGACTTCATTCAATGAAGTGAAGTTTCTTGTGACTTTTGCTTGAAACTACTTGTTTAACCTGGCCAAGGTGACAAGAAGATCTTGTGAAACCATGTAGGCTGTTTTTGCATGTTACTGTCTTAATCTTTTGCCTCAATGCTGTATTCTTGGCTTTGCCTCGCTACCACCAAAGACGTATATATATATTTTTTTTAAATAAAAATGAATAAGCATTATATTAACTTTGCAAAAATGGCAATTGGCATAATGAGTGATTAACAATGTTGTGGGATCTTTGTGAGTTTAAATAGAAATGCAGTGCATACTGTAAACTGCAAGGCAGCATTTCTTGGAGGTTTTGACTAAGTCCTCATGTCATGATCTTACTAGAGGTCAGACAACTGAAGTTTGTTTCCATCTTCATTTTGAATTTGTTGTAAAAGCCTTTGATCTTAAATGGTATTTTCTCCTTTGTATTGCTCCAGGGTCCTTTGGGATCTAAGCAGCGTCGGCGTGTTGGTCTGAAGGCTCCAGGCATCATCCCCCGTATTTCTGTGAGGGAGCCCATGCAGACTGGTATCAAAGCTGTGGACAGTTTGGTGCCCATCGGCCGTGGCCAGAGAGAGCTGATCATTGGAGACCGACAGACTGGGTGGGTATGGAAGACGGGGAAGTTGCATCCACAAACCTACCTTTGAGTGGTTCTGTTAAAAAGGATTCCTGGACTGCTGTACTTGGGTTTCAGTTGCAGATTCCAGATTGGTTTGTTGGTCTGGAATTTACTTTGTTAATGTCATTTTATCTGAATTATTCCTATAAATATGAACTGCTTACTGTTTGCTCTGTTAACAGTAAAACCGCTATTGCCATCGACACAATCATCAACCAGAAGCGATTCAATGACGGCACAGATGAGAAGAAGAAGCTGTACTGTATTTACGTGGCCATTGGGCAGAAGCGTTCCACTGTGGCTCAGCTGGTTAAGAGGCTAACTGATGCCGATGCCATGAAATACACTATTGTGGTGTCTGCCACAGCCTCTGATGCTGCCCCATTGCAGTACCTTGCACCTTATTCAGGCTGCTCCATGGGCGAGTACTTCAGGGACAACGGCAAGCATGCACTCATCATCTATGACGATCTCTCCAAGCAAGTGAGTGAATGTCTGGAACGTTAATACTACCTTTACTTTGGCTACTGAAGTCATTTAATGCTTTGAATGTGGTCTTGGATTATAAGCTAATCAGTGTACTCTCGTGGGGTTGGGTTCAAATTAAGTATTGGATAAATTCTTGCAGCACTAATAAAGAAATCCTCTGAGGAATTAGAAATCAGAAGATGCAACCTGTTAATCTTGCTCTCTGTGGAATGGTTGACTGTAATGGAAAATTTGTCAAAAATAACAGCTGAAATCTATCTAGAAGTCACTCATTACTCGATTGGATCAGTGGCTTTTTAAATCTAGACCAGTTCGTTTTCCTTATAGTTGGGTCTGTATTAATCTTCCAAGTTTGTATGAGTGTTGGCTGCTTTGGTGTCTCATAAAAAAAGGATTCTCAATAGTCCTTTGAAGGGGTGGCTGTACGATTTTTGGGGAAGGCAGTCTTCTCTCTCTTGTTCATGTGTGTACAGTATAGTGACAGCTCAATGCCCTGTTTAGTTGATCTCTGTTTGACCCCTTGCTATGGTTTTAAGGGATATGACTGAACCCACGGGTTTGTTTTCTCGGCTGAAATCTGATACTGGATAAAATTTGCCTGGCGGAAAAGCCAGTTAGGAAGGAATACATGTTACATATTCATTTGCTTCTGGGAGTGGTTTCTTTTGCTTTGTTGTGACTTGCTATGTGACATGTAAATTTGTGTACCTTGGTCCTTTCAGCCAGTAGAATAGCTTTTCAATGGAGCAGTTTCTCAAGAATAAAACCAAAGGGTATTTTTTTTTTTTTTTTTAAATTAAAAAAAAAAAAAATCCAGTATGTATGATGTACTTGGCTTAGAATATTGTAACAGAACACCATCCTGAAGTTCAAGGTTTTTTAAGAGAAGACGATAAACATTTTCTTGGTAGTTGAGTTTGTGGGCTTTTTTTTTTTTTTTTAATAATTTTATTTATTTTTAACGTATTGCTGTTTGTGGTTGAGCAACAGAAAGTGACTCGTGTAAAGCTTGTAATTGTAAAATGAACTGCAATCTGCAAGAATTTGGGATTTGTCACATCAGCCATTTGCTGTTTCCTTCTTACAAACAAGTTGCACATTGCCTCACACTTTCATTATCACCACAGGCTGTGGCCTACCGTCAGATGTCCCTGCTGCTGCGTCGTCCCCCCGGACGTGAAGCCTACCCAGGTGATGTCTTCTACCTGCACTCTCGTCTGCTCGAGAGAGCTGCAAAGATGAACGACAACTTTGGTGGCGGCTCACTTACTGCCCTGCCTGTGATTGAGACTCAGGCTGGAGATGTGTCTGCTTACATTCCCACCAATGTCATCTCCATCACTGACGGACAGGTTGGTGTAACTGTGAGCTTGGTACTGTTCTGGTAATTAAAGTAATGGTAAACTAGGCTTTTAACAACTCCTCCTGCTATCTCAAATGCACAGATTTTCTTGGAGACGGAGTTGTTCTATAAGGGTATCCGACCTGCCATTAACGTGGGTCTGTCAGTGTCCCGTGTGGGGTCTGCTGCCCAGACCAGGGCTATGAAACAGGTAGATCAGCTAAATTTGTCTTTAGACTAGAATCCATTTATTTTGACCTGGTGTAATGCCTCTTAAACACCTGAAATGTGTGTTTAGGTGGCTGGTACAATGAAGCTGGAGTTGGCGCAGTATCGTGAGGTTGCTGCTTTCGCCCAGTTCGGCTCTGACCTGGATGCAGCCACCCAGCAGCTGCTCAACAGGGGTGTGCGACTTACAGAGCTACTGAAACAGGGTCAATATGGTGAGTAGACCTAATATCCTGTTGTACCAGAGAAGTGAAACACACTGGCTCTTATGTTTGTGTTCTACAGCCTCATGAAATGGAACCTACTTAATGTTGGGATGATTCTTCAAAAAAAAGTTGGGTATTTGTAAATTGGGTTAACAAATTCACCCCAAATGTGATTCTATAGCTAAAGAAATGGCACTTAAGTTTTTAAAAAGGTGCTAAGACATTGTCTAAAGGGCTTTATTCCTGGGATAGGATGGATTCTTTGAGTAGGTGTCGTGGTCCCCTAAACTTAAAATGGTCAAGGGATTAGTGAACTTTTCAATATGACCAATAAATGATGTATATTAAAGTGGTATGTTCTTCAGGACTAATGTTGATCTGTCTAGTTATCACCTTAACATAAGGGACCATTGTCTTTAACTAAATAAAAGCTTTTAAAACTTATTTATCCCACAGCTCCCATGGCCATTGAGGAGCAGGTCGCAGTCATCTATGCTGGTGTGAGGGGCCACTTGGATAAGATGGAACCCAGCAAGATCACAAAGTTTGAGAGAGCGTTCCTGCATCACATTTGCAGTCAGCACCAAGAACTGCTTGGAACCATTAGGTAACTAAACACTTTTCTTGACCAACTGACTAATCAGAATTAACAGCCTTTTTGAAAATGTCAGTGTGAGAACTAATTTTAGCACTGTTAATACAAATTACACTATGTATTTGAACATGAAGTTCCAGATCCATTTGGTCAAAGCTTCATATTGCATTAAATATTTAAATTGTTGCACATTTTAATCAACTGTTCTGTTCTAGGAATGATGGCAAGATCTCTGAAGCAGCAGATGCCAAGCTAAAGGAAATCGTGCTTAACTTCTTGGCTAGCTTTGAGTAGTGGTTCTTCTCTTCTCCCCCTTCCATTCTGCTCATGTCTCAATGTTTGCATATAGTGCTCCAGTTGAGTTTATATGGACGTCACTGTTTGGGTGGCACTTGATCAATGTACATAAACCTAACAAAATAAAGTGTTCTACACTACTTTGTCATCTTCATTTATAAATCATGAGAAATGAATTGATGTTCTGACCTGCTGAATTAGAAACGGCATCTCTTCCGAGCTTTAAGAAAAGCCTGGAAGTATGACTGGCACATGCTGCACAAAGCCACAATAACACCGGCTCCACCCTTGCCATCCCTACAACAAGGCAGCACAAGAGATGCTACAGTCTATCCCTGAGGACTTGTCCAGAGATGCCTGGCTGGCAGCATCCTGCAAACAGATGTGGGAGACAGCTGGGCCCTCCCCCATCCAATGATGCATCAGAGACCCAGGAGGTGGTGTAAAAGGAGAAGACCTGCCACACCACCTGTGGACCTCACTGAACTGACTACGTGCTAGGGTTGGCCGCTTCAAGTCATCTCTGAAGAAGCGGGGCCTATCGGACAGTGCGGCGAAGCTGAACAGACAGCCGAGCACAGTCACCGGCTGCCCCCTATACAGCCCACCCTCAGAAGCTGGCCTCTTCGACTTGGGACCAGAGATGAGGGCGTGGCTGCCCTGAGTTGGCCATCTGATATACGAGAGAATTAGAAACAGTCAAAACCTATTGTACATCAGAAACGAGAAGTGTGTAAAGGACTGATCTTGCTTAAAAATAAATGCATAACTGGTGGATCTTATTTTGGTGCAAGTAAGAACAGGTTTGTCAAGCATGAAACTTTGTGGGACAAATTCCCCATCTGTTAACATAAGAGCACATCTATAAGGTAAGTTTATGGTGTGCTCAACTACTTTTTGTCCTGGTCAGGATTACTGTGGTTAATCTCAAATTCAGAAAATGCCATTTTCTGTTAGAAAATAACAGGGACAGGTACAATAGTAATGACAGCTCTGTAGTAGTAACTGCATTTGAGAGTAGTAAAGTCCTGTACACACCTCAACCACAAACTTCCACCACATTTAGTCTGCATGTTTATGACTAAAGAAAATGCGTGCAGTGACGGCACGAATACCAAGACAGTGTTGCTGTTCTACGTGAGCCGTGGAGCAGATTATTGAACGTAATCTCAATACTATGACAGTCCTTGAATTCTGTGATATGTTCCACTTAGAACATGCATCATTTGTTTACTGAACCGTTTAAAGCAGCTTGTCCAGGGTATTTAAAGGAAAACATGGCGTGTTCATCTCTCTGATGGCTCACTTTATAGAGGAATATGTTGGCCATAAAAGGAAAAATAATCAATGGAGGGAATATTTCCCCATCCGTTCACCATAGTATAAATACACAGCTGATTGGTTGAAAAAAATCAGATTAGTCATTACCAAAATGGCTGCCAGTTGCTTTGTCACCATAAGTGAGGAACAACTACAAATTATGAAGGAAAATGCTGTTCCTGAAAAAGTCGCTATGAAGTTTGGTCTGAAACTATTCAAAAAGTCAAGTGGAATTGTAATTTTTTCCTCTCTTTCAAAACAAAGTATTTCATGTGAGTTGGCATAGATAAGTGACAAATCCAGGCCATACCGTTATTACATTTGCATACCACCTTTGCCGGTTGAAAATTTAGTAAAATTAAAAAAAAAAATTTTTTAAATAAGCACCTGTGTATTTATATTAAACAATTATCTGCCTCCGTGAATACTTGAATAACCGACTTTGTCTCGGTTTGTACCGGTATTCACCGAGATTCACCTCACCTTGGGTGGCATGGTGGTGTAGCGGTTAGCACTGTTGCCTCACAGCAAGAAGGTTCTGGGTTTGAGGCTGATGGGGGGCCATTTGCACGTCCTCCCTGTGTCTGCGTGGGTTTCCCCTCACAGTACAAAGATATGCTGTTTGGTTAACATGGGGTGACTATGGCCTGAGGTGCCCTTGACCAAAGGTACCTAACCCACAATTGCTCCCTGGGCACTGTAGCATAGCTGTCCACTCAGTACATCTGTGTGTTCACAGCTTCAGATGGGTTAAATGCAGAGGTTAAACATCACCGTGTACTTAAGTCTGTGCTTGCATGTACGTACGTACGAAAGGTTTCAACAAATAGTGTCAAGGATTTCAAAGAATGAGGAGACGTTTGGCAAGTGTTTTTAAACCACTGATCAGTAATAAATATTTTATTATTCAGAAAATAAAATTTATGTACACAGTCAATGCAACAATAATATTTAAGCGCTTGTGTTAATGTGCTTTAAGGCCCCAAACTCAGGACCTTGATAGAGAGAATGAAAAATTCCTACAAACCAACCAAACGACATACAGTGGGAAGACAAGTGAATAGATCTGTGATTAAACACATGAACAAGTCGGTGATTCTCATAAACAAAAAAAAAAAATCACGTAGTGCAGGAACGTGAACTCCGTGAGTACATGTGGATAAGGTGTTGGGGGTTTGTGCATCAGAGCTTAAAATTGTATAGAGTTCTTCTGTTCTGATCTTGAGAGCGATGCATGTTAGACCCAGTACTGTTTGGTTGTGATGGGAGTTGTGTGGTGTCGGTGTTTGGGAACGTGGTTCTGTGTGACGTAACTAGGGTCGTAATAATCCCATTCAAGACCAGATACCCAAGTCGTCCCTGGAAAACCGTCACTGTCCGCCGAGAGGATGCGCAAAGAGACACCTAGATAATTGTGCACAGTTTCACACCCGCTTCATTACATACACATGAATGTATGGACATTATTCAATACAAATATATAGAAAAGCAGGCTAAAACTCCATTGTTTAAAAAAAAAAATAATCTCACAAAAGAATAGTTTACAACAGCATCCTAACAAACATGACAAGAACAGGGCATACTTATTTCTAAAATTCTACATTTCCTGTAATTGGTTTTTGATGGGATTAAACAACATGTGCATTCCACATGAGCTATAGGACTGTGCACATGTCTTAAGCATCCTATTTTTTTTTTCATACAAACTTTGTTATAGATTTCTATCTTATGACTTCTACATTATAGAGTCAGTACAAAAACATTTTAGGAGTCCAAACATTCGTTTTCCAGCACAACATTAAATGTTACAGAAGAAAAAAATTTTTTACATCTGAGCAGCATATTCCATAAGAGAGCACTTTTCAGATTAAAAAAGAAAACATAATGAAGGCTGCTGGGTTTTGGT
>JAODLJ010000004.1:16700565-16711351 GCA_027576115.1 Cathorops melanopus
ATGCTGTTTTGCTTTTCTTGTTATCTGCTTATTTATTCATTGTTTACATGTTTGAAATAAACTATCATCATCATCATACTTCTTCTGCTAGAATCATAGCTGAGGCCAATAAAGCTGCATTGCCTGCTTGAATGGCAGTGTTAAAGGAAAAGCATGCTTTGGAGGAGCAAGAACAGCTGATCAAGAGGAAAAAGGAGCAATTGGAGCTGGAAGCAATGCCAGCAGAATCCACTGCTAAACTTGCAGTCTTTCAGGCCTCTGAAAGTTGCAGTGTTTTTAAAATCTCTAATGCTATGAATTCTTACTTGGAAAAAGAACTGGGAAAAACAACTACTAGCGCATTAAATCCAGTGGCAGAGGAGTTTGATCCTGTTGTTCATAGGAAACCACAGCAAAGCAAGGAGTGGATACTGCCAGCAAGTAACCCTTTACCACCCTCCATGTTGCATCAAGGAGACACAGCAGCCTGAAGAGAAATGGATGGACTCAAGAAGGCGGAGTTTCACTCATGCACTGCTAGGTGATCTATCTGTTCAGCTTCATGAACCTTTTGCATCCATTAGGCCTTCTCAGCCAGGGAATGCAAGTCAGTCTGGTGACATTTTCACTATAATGCAAAGACAAAATGAAATTACAGCAGCTCTTGTTCAGCAACAATGCATTTCATCTTTGCCAGAGAGAGATATTCCTTTGTTTGATGGAAATCCTTTGCAGTACATCATTCATCAGAGCATTTGAGAAAGGAGTAGAGGAAAAGGCCACTCATGGCGATTGCTTGTACTACCTTGAACAGTTCTCTAGGGGACAGCCAAGAGAGCTGGCACATAGCTGCTTGCACATGACTCCTGACTTTGGCTATGCAAGGGCAAAACAGCTGTTGCAGGAACATTTTGGTAATAGGTATAAGATTGCCACTGCTTAGATGGAAAGAGCTTTGTTTTGGCCTCCAATAAAGAGTGAAGATGTCATTGTTCTGCGGTCCTATTCTCTCTTTCTACATGGATGTTGCAATGCTATGGAGGAACTACAATACTTACAGGAGTTAGATATGCCAAGCAATATGAGAGCCATTATATCTAAACTGCTTTTCAAGCTCAGAGAGTGGCGGAGAACTGTTGCACATAACATCCTGGAAACTTCTGAATGCAGAGCTTTGTTCAAGGATCTTGTTGCCTTCACTGAATGACAAGTTAGTATCCTAATGGATCCCTTGTTTGGTGATATTAAGGACTTGTCAATTAGCGTAAGGGCTGCTAATCGTTCAAAGCCACATGCAGAAGGCAAAGTTAAAGGAAACATCTTTGCCACCATTATTGCACATTTGGACTCGGGGCATAAAGATTTGTCACTTTGTGTTTGTTGTGTTAAGCAGCATTTGTTGGAACACTGTCAACAGTTTAAGAGGAAGAAGCATAGAGAAAAGATGGACTTTCTAAAGGAGAAAGAGCTTTGCTTTGGTTGCTTAAGTGTTGGGCACATTAGTCATAATTGTGGCAAGTGGTTGACTTGTAGGACTTGTGGTCGATGCCATCCTACTGTGCTTCATGTTGACAGACAAACAGCTAGCTTAGACACAACCTCCAAAGAGTCAGGGGCACACAAATTCTCAGGATCCACTGAAACTTGTGGTCCCACAGGGGCCAGAAAGGAGCGTTGTCTGCTATCCATCTTGCCAGTACAAGTTAAGTTCAGTAAAGGAGACCAGATAATCCAAACATATGCATTCTTGGATCCTGGCAGTTCTGCAACTTTTTGTTTTGACAGTCTTATGCTGTGGTTCCATCTTGCTGGTAGAAGAACTCAGTTTCTGTTACAAACCATAGGGGAGGAAAGAGTCATTCCAGCACATGCACTCTCAGGCTTAGAAGTTTCTGCAATTGATGGCAACATCTATCAGCTCCCAGAAACACTCACACAGAAACAGATGCTTGTAAGTACTGATAATATTGTGTCTAAAGGTGACTTGGTAAAGTGGCCTTACCTGTCAAAGGTTAAAGTTCCTAGTATAAGAGCTAACATTGACCTGTTGATTGGGAACAATGCTCCCAAGATGTTGGAACGTTCGGAAGTTATAAACAGCCATGGGAATGTCCCTTATGCTATAAGAACAGTGTTGGGTTGGGTCATCAGTGATCCTTTGCAGACAAACAGCTTTGTGGCTGAGGACTGTTCTGCAGTGGTAAACAGGATTTCTGTGTGCAGATTAGAGGAACTGCTGTATAAGCAGTCTAACCACAATTTCACTGAGCAGGCTAGAGAGGAGCAAGATCTGTCAAGGGAAGACATCAGATTCTTGGAAATTGTGGAAGGTTCTGCTAAACTTGAGCAGCCTTAAATTGCCATTTAAAAGGGAAAATGTGTGTCTGCCCAACAACTTCTCTGTGACAAAACAGAGGATACTTGGACTGAAAAGGAGGTTTCTGAGAGATGAGCAGTTTTACCAGGAGTATGCATCATTTCACAATGAGATAATGAGCAAGGGGTATGCAGAGCAAGTGCCCACTCAGCAGTTGAAAGGCAACAGTGGTAAGGTGTGGTACATACCTCATCACGATGTACGTCATCCCAGGAAGAGGACCCTGTGGGTGGTGTTTGACTGTGGTGTGGCATTCAAAGGAATGTCACTGAATCAAATTCTTTTGCAAGGTCCTAATCTCACAAGCATGTAGCTTGAAGTACTCTTGAGGTTCAGGCAGGAGCCAGTAGCAGTTATGGGCAACATACAGGCAATGTTCCATGAGGTCAAGGTGGCAGAAGAAAATAGAGACTTTCTACATTTTTTGTGGTGTCAGAATGGGGATTTAACTGAGGAGGTGGCAGAGTTTCGCATGACTGTCCATCTGTTTGGTGCTGTCTCCTCTCCAAGTTGTGCTGTCTTTGCTTTGAGGAAAACTGCAGATGATAACCGATCTGAGTTTAGAGATGAGGTGATTCAAACCCTCAAAGAAAATTTCTATGTGGGCGATTGCCTTAAGAGTGAGGCAGCTGCTCATTTAGTCAAAGACCTTTTTGTTCTCTGTTAGAGGGGAGGCTTTATGCTAACAGAATGGATTAGTAACAAGCATGCTGTCTTACAAACCCTTCCTGAAGAGCATCAAGCCAAACAATGGAAGGAGCTAGATCTGGATAGAGACAACCTGCATGTTGAAAGAGTTCTTGGGTTGTTGTGGTGTGCTGAAACAGACTCCTTTACATTCAAGATGGAGTTGCAGCAGAAGACCTGCACAAGACAAGGAATGCTGTCAGTGTCCCGTTCGGTGTACGACCCACTTTGGTTTCTGGCACCAGTGTTGTTACCTGCTAAGGTCATGTTACAGGAGCTTTGCTGGAGAAACCTTGGGTGGGATGAGACTGTGCCCCAGGACATTTTGCATCGATGGACAAGGTGGTTGGTGGAGCTGGATGCACTCTGTGAGTTTAAGGTTGAGCGATGCCTTAAACCCATGGGCTTTAGACCTTGTATACATGCTCAGCTTCATCACTTTTCAGATGCAAGTGAATTGGGATATGGCACAGTCACCTACCTTAGAATGCAGAGTAGTGGCAATGACATTCATGTTGCATTCTTGATGGGCAAGGCCAGAGTAATACCTTTAAAGACCATCACTATTCTTTGCTTGGAGCTGACTGCTGCTGTGCTTGCTGTCCGTATTGACCTGATGTTGAAGAAAGAATTGAGGCTCCAGTTGCAAGAGTCAGTCTTCTGGACAGACAGTACATCTGTACTCAAGTACATCAAGAATGAGGACAAGCGTTTTCATACGTTTGTAGCAAAACAGTCTCCACCATCAGGGAAGCCACAAGGACATCACATTGGTGATATATTGGCTCAAAGGAGAATCCAGCTGATGATGCATCCAGAAGGAGGAGGGCTGGAGAGTTCATCAAGAACAACAGGTGGATAGAGGGTCCAAAGTTTCTGTACAAATCAGAAGAGGACTGGACAGTAAATTTGGTGGAGACCGCAATAGAGGTAGATGACTTGGAAGTCAAGAAAGAGGCCATTGTGAATATTGTTAATACACAATGCTCACTGGAAGGTGCAAGTCAGCTGATGGCTTATTTTCCAGACTGGAAGAGGCTTTGAGTAACACTGGCATGGTTCCTTAGGCTAAAGAAGGCACTTTTAAGAAAGACTCACAGGAACAGAGAGATAAATACTGCTGATGCCAATAAGCGGAGTGCTTTGGTGCAGAGGAATCAGAAGGCTAAGGGTACAATAGAACGGCAAGCCTTGTTGGCAGAAGATCTTGTGGAAGCTGAGCTTGCCATTATCTGCTACTGTCAACAGCAAAGATTCTCTAACAACCTCAAGCCAGGAGACATTGTGGTCATTATGGATCCAAAGGCACCATGAGGCTCCTGGCCTCTGGGAAGAGTCTTGGAAACTTTCCCTGATAAGAAAGGTATGGTGCTCTCAGTGCATTTGCAAACAAAGACCAGTGTTATTGACAGGCCTGTAGTAAAACTTTGTCTGTTGCATGAGCCTGTGGATTAAGAGGTTCATTTCATGTGTTTGTTTTCACTACTGTATTATTTTTATGGCTCTTATGTAATGGGAATTGGTACAGTATGTTATTCATCCCAATTAGGGGCTGGTGTATAAGAGCCATTTTTGTCATGTTTTGTGTTTATTATGGTGTTTAGCATGGGTGTGTCCTGTAGGGGTCACTCCTAGGATGTTTGTACAATATAGGTAGGAACCTTTTGCTAGAGGGAAGGTGCACACAGTTTTTTGACCACTTCGCTTGACATGCTATGCTGGGCGAGCGGGAGTTTTGTATTGGCGGTGAACTGCACTGTGGTAAATAAATCTACAATTTTAAGCATCTTATACTCTATCTCAGTTAATCACTAGACACTGGGGGGCGCTTCCGGTTATGGAGCCAAGCAAACGTAGTTAAGTGAGCTCCTTGGAAATGTGATGGGAATTGTTATTTTCAAGACGAGTACAATCTCAAAGTCTAATATTTATACACTGGATTGATCTAGTGTGCATTATTTTGCCAGTCACTGGTTATTTCATCAGACTTTTGCGACGTTTCAAACTTATTCAGTCAAGGTCAACCACGATGCATAGTGCTAAGCGGCTAGTTGCAAATGCTAAAGAGGATGAACATTCTGCACATGGCCAGGACGGCCAGTCCAGTGCTCCTTTAAATGTGGCGACTTTTACTGAACATATTGAAGACTGATCTTTTTGCGAAAATCGAGTCAGTGGTCGGATCATTGAGACTTGAAATAGCTTCTGTGCGTGAAGAATTGACCTCCACTACCAGTGCTCTGCGAGCTACATTGGACTCTCATGCTAACCGGCTAGTCAAAATTGAGAACACTGTTGTTTTTTGCGGAGATTCTGTACGGGATCTGCACACTACCGTCACCACCCTGACCAGTGAGGTGTCGTCCTTGAAAGCTAAATGCGAGGAGCTAGAAAGTAGATCTAGACGGAATAACATCAGAGTGATTGGCCTGAAAGAGGGCATAGAGGGTCCTCAAGCGGCTAGCTGGCGAACTAAATGGTTGCACGATACTCTCGATCTCAGCTTTGAATCAGCCATCAATCGTGCCCACAGAGCCTTACATCCTAAACCGAAGAGTGATGAGGCACCACGGCCAGTGATCTTACGACTGCTGTATCAGAGGGACAGGGCCATTCTACTTCGCAAAGCCAGGGAGATGGGCGACTCACTGCAACATGATGGCAGACGGGTACATATTTTCCCTGACCTCACGGCCGCTCAATCTAAGAAACACAAGGAATTTACTGATGTCAAATGCCTCCTGTATGGGAATTCTGCAGTCAAGGACTATGGATTTTTCTACCCGGGCCATCTGAGGATCTCTCTACTGAACGGTGAGCAGCACAGATTCGAGAATCCAGCCGCAGCTGAACGCTTTATTCGACAACATCCATTGATTCAAGAAAACCCCGCCGAGCTGAATAACAACATTGCTTCTAATGACCGTGCAGATGTGGACTCTGTGTCATAACTTGTGAAAGCCCACTGCTTCAGCCTGGCAGATCTCTCAGTCTTATATAGGCATTGTTTTAGTACTCCCGCATTGTTATTTGTGTTATGGCTATCACATGTTCCTATTGAAGCGTATAGCTTCTTGAAGTTCTGGAAGATACCAAAATGTTCATAACTGCAGCTTGTTTGGTAAGCTGCTGGGGTGGAGGTACCTGGCTTATGATTGTGCTTGCATTTTCTAAATGCTCTCAGTTTTGTGTTATTACTGTGCATTTTTTTGTGTTTTTTTTCTTTTCTTTTTTTTTTTTTTGTATGGCTGTTATTGCCCCACTCCCACTACATGGTCTTTTATCATACCCCTGCCCATCTGCCCTCTTTTATTTATCTATTCTTTTTTGCTACACTGACTGATTGGGTGTCGTATGGCAGCAGCTAAAGGTTCTTTAACCCAGGGAGGTGACCTCTTTGTTGTGAGCTGAAATGTAAAGGGCTTGAATTCACCAGTCAAGTGCAATAAGGTATTAAACCATTTACACAGCCTGCATTCAATGGTTGCCTTTTTGCAAGAAACCCATTTGGGGGCATTGGAGCACACAAAATTAAGGCGTAAATGGATTGGGCAATTATATCATTCTAATTTTTCTAGCAGATCAAGGGGGTCAGCTATTATAATTCATAAAGCAGTCCCATTTAAAGCGCTACATACTGTTGCGGATCCTAACGGGTGCTATGTTTTTGTTTCAGGCACTTTATATAGCATGCCAGTAGTTTTTGCCAGTATATATGCACCCAATTGGGATAATGACATACTTTTTCAGAAGCTCTTTTCAGCAATTCCCGACCTTCAATCCCATTATCTCATATTAGGTGGTGACTTTAATTGTTGTTTAAATACTTCTTTGGACCGGTCTTCCTCTAGAGCCATTCGTGACTCAAAATCAGCTTATCTGATCAAATCTTTTATGGAGGAATATGGTGTTAGCGATCCTTGGCGGTTTCTATATCCTCAAACTAAAAAGTTTTCTTTTTTTCTCTCCAGTACATCACTCTTTCTCTCGTATTGACTTTTTTCTTTTGGATGGCAGGCTCCTTTCTCATATATGTACAGTTTCTTACAATCCCATTGTAATCTCTGACCATGCTCCAGTGTCTTTAGTGCTGTCTTTTCCTGAGAAGCCCAACTCCTGCATCCCCTGGCGCTTCAACTCACTCTTACTTTCTGATGAGGCATTTATTAACTTTATATCAGTTCAGATAGATATCTTTGTATCTACTAATGTTTATCCAGGGGTCTCCGCCTCACTTATTTGGGAGAATTTCAAGGCATTCATTAGGGGACAAATTATAGGCTTTTGTGGATTCCAGGGGAAACAGCGTAAAGAGCGTCAAGCTCAGCTTCTTGCTGAAATAGCCCAGCTTGATGATGATTATGCTTCTAGCCCAACACCAGAGAGATTTAAAAGACTTATTACCTTAAAATCTGAGTTTGATATTTTAGCTGCTGAACAGGCAGAAGCTAAACTATTAAAGTTGAGACATTCTTTGTACGAGTTCGGGGAAAGGCCATCCAAGCTGTTGGCATATCAACTGAGACAGGCCTCCACATCCAATCTAATTCCAAAAATAGCCACTCCATCAGGCATAGTTACTGACCCCTTAGAAATAAATAAAGCATTTAAAGACTTCTATAGCGCTCTCTACACAGCTGAGCATAACACTGACCCTCAGGCATTGACATCCTTCTTTAATCAAATAAAAATAGAAATGCCGACCATTACTTCTAGCCAGAAGGAGATCCTTGATCAAACTCTCCATGAAGACAAAATTATTAAGGTAATCTGTACTATGCAATCTGGAAAGTCTCCTGGACCTGACGGACTGCCAATAGAATTTTATAAAAAGTTCTCTGCCCAAATTATGCCTCTTCTATTAAACATGTTCAGTGAATCCTTATTGTCTGGCACACTGCCCCCCTCTCTCCAACAAGCCTCTATTTCCTAAATATTGAAGAAGAATAAAGATCCAGACTACTGCTCTTCATACCGCCCCATATCACTACTAAATGCAGATATTAAGATTCTTGCTAAGGCCCTGTCTCTTAGACTGGAATCTGCTCTTCCCTCCATTATACACCCAGACCAAACTGGATTCATCAAAAACAGACACTCTTTTTTTAATATACGACGTCTCTTTAATATTATCTATGATAACAAAACTCTCAATGTCCTGAGGTAGTTGTGTCTATGGATGCTGAGAAAGCTTTCGACAGAGTTGAGTGGGGCTATCTTTTTACCTGCCTTTCTAAATTTGGCTTTGGTGAGGGCTTTCTTGCATGGGTGCGGCTTCTTTACTCTTCTCCTCTGGCCTCAGTGCGCACAAATAGTAATTTCTCTGACTGCTTTCCCCTCTATAGGGGTACCAGACAGGGCTGTCCCCTTTCCCCCCTCCTTTTTGCAGTGGCAATTGAACCGCTGGCTATTGCACTCCGCAACCTGACGGCTTTTAAGGGTAATGTCTGCTATGGCGTACAACAAAAAGTATCATTATAAGCGGATGATCTCCTTTTATATGTTTCTAATCTGATGGAGTCTATGCCACATATTCTTGGGATCTTAACATGTTTGGGGCTATATCAGGATATAAACTCAATCTTGACAAAAGTGAAGTCTTTCCTGTTAACCGAACTACCCCCTTGAGCTCACGGTCACAGCTGCCCTTTAAAGTGGCGAAAGATGGCTTTAAATACCTGGGCATAGCAATCTCTCCTAAATTCAACAATCTCTTCAAGATAAACTTTGAAAGTCTACTTTCACGTGTTAAGGATGACCTTAATCGCTGGTCATTACTGCCCTTATCGTTAGCTGGTAGAATAAACTCAGTAAAAATTAATATCCTCCCTAAATTTCTCTATTTCTTTCAGTGTATCCCAGTGTTTATCCCTAAATCTTTCTTCCACCGCTTGGATGTGGCAATATCACAGTTCATTTGGAACAAAAAGGTCCCAAGGCTACGCAAGACAGCCCTACAAAAATCTAAAAATGATGGAGGGATGGCTTTACCCAATTTCTTATTTTATTACTGGGCAGCTAACCTGCAGATAGTCATGTACTGGATGCGGGCAGATCCAGAGAAATCCCCTGCTTGGTGTCTGATGGAGGCCCTTTCAAGTGCACCTGACACTCTATATGCACTAGTCACCTGCTCCCCTCTATTAAAAAACTCTAACCGTGAAAAGAACACACTTGTCACATCCACATATGCCACTTAGCTACAACCCCCTGTTCCCTCCTTCTATGGAGCATGGTGGTTTCAGGCTGTGGCACCAGAAGGGCCTAGTCACAGTAAGAGACTTGTTTGTAGATGGTGTATTTGCTACATTCAAACAGCTAGTTGAGAAATTTGAGCTTCCCCGTGCTCATTTTTTAAGTACTTACAAGTACGACACTTTTATAGAAAGATATAAACAGATTTTCCTATTATGCCTGTAGATATTTCAATTGATAAGATTTTTAAGTTGCCCCTCTTAATCAGGGGGCTGGTATCCACACTGTATAGAGTTATACTATCTCTATGTTCTCCTCCCGATCAATCCCTTTTAACCCTCTGGTCCCAAGATCTGGGGATGGATTTGGCACTGGCCTGGGGGTCTATTCTTGGCCGCGTCCACTCGTCTTCAGTGTGTGCTAGGCATGGGGTAATTCAATGTAAGCTTTTACACCGTGTGTACTGGACAAAGGCTAGACTATCCCATGTTTATCCCAACACTGATCCAATTTGTGACAGATGTCATCAGCACCGTGGCACTCTGGTTCATATGTTTTGGACATGTCCCTCTTTATATACATGCTGGTGTTCTGTATTCTCTTCCGTCTCAGATGTGTTGCAGATACAATTAGAGCCATGCCCCGTTGCAGCCTTGTTTGGAGTCCTCCCTGACACTGTCAAATTATCCAGGTCTAAATCAGACTTTGTTGCATTTCTTTTTCTCATAGCTAGGAGGTTAATTTTGATTCACTGGAAAGCTAAACGTCCTCCCTCACACTCCTTATGGATAAGAGATGTGCTATTGTTTTCAAAGCTTGAAAAGATTAGACACTTGAAGAGAGGTGCTGTGTCAAAATTTGATAAAGTCTGGCAGCCTTTTCTTACTTATGTTGATTCCCTGGACCTGCAGCCTCCAGAGGCTTCATAATTCAGCAATTGCCATGAAGAAGCCTATAGCCTGGTGAAGTTGATCCTTGACCTTATCCTTTACACATTTGTTTTTGACCTAAGCTCATAACCCCCCCTTTTTTTTTTATGTTCTGTATTTTTTTTTTTGGTTTGGCTTGGTTTTGTTTTGTTGTCTTACTGTATTGTTTGGATTTGCTTTTTTGTCCCCCAGATAGTTTTGGTTTAGCTTAACTTTCTTTATTGGTTAGCACAGCCTAAGCTCAGGGTAGGTGGATGGGTGGGTGAGAGGGGAGGATGTGGGTGTAGTTTATAATTGTCTTTCTTTATTGATGTTTTTGTTTTATTTTTGTATAAGACTGTATTGTCAATCGAAATAGCATATAGGTATATCATTAACTGCATATTATAATTATAGATTCATTTCTTGCATGGACATTGTAACTGTACAAATCAAAATAAACCATGGGGAAAAAAAAAAATAAAATCTCAACCAGGCCTGGAATTTCATCATTTCAGGGGCAAGGCCACTTGGGCTTTTGTGCTGTCAATTTTTTGAGGGTGCGAAGGCCAAAAGCCAGGGCACCAAGGCCATAAAATAAAACAATGATTTTAAGTTCACGTCTATAATGAATTTAATT
>JAODLJ010000004.1:16883939-16895844 GCA_027576115.1 Cathorops melanopus
GATAAGTGGTTACTGATAATGGATGGATGGATTCATAAAGACTTAATGAAGCAGCCATTAAAGCAGATTTAAAAAGATATATATGAAGGTGTATGCTAGGCTCTGCTAGGCTGCTGTGTATCTCATTCCCATGGGAGCGATCCTTTAGCAGGCCTGACCAGGCAGAGGCAAGTTCCCTGGGGATTGCTTTGAATGAATGACCTGGAAATGGGCGTTTCAAATGACCACCTTGCGGAAGTGGAGCTGTGAGGAGTCCCATTATATGGCTGGCAACTCCCACCTAGTGTTCATTCACACACTCGTGGATGTGCATACGCGCACACATACACGCCCAAATGTATGCACAAAACCCACATTCATGCATAGCGAGAGAGAAGAATGGAGATATGGCCAGAGAGGGAACAATGACAAAATGAAAGGAAAACACACACAGAGACAGAATGAATAGAGACGAAGAGAAGAACAGGTACGGAGGAAGAGAAAGACAGTTAGAAAGAATGTGTATGAATGAATGTGTGTGTGCGCGCGAATGAGAGAAGAGGACACCCCACCCTACCTGACCCTCACCAGGGACCTTGGTGCGTGACATCATGTCTATTCCAGAGTGCAGACTGCATTGTTGCTCTTGACTGACTCAAACCCCCCTCCCCTACCTTCTCTGTTTTTGGCTCTCAAACTCTTTTTGTTTTGTTTTCACAAACAACAAAAGGGACGCCAGGGTTTCATCAAGGCAGGAGACATCCTTCCTCTCCCCTTCCCCCTCTACACTACCTGAATGGGCAGATCACACAAATGGGGCGGCTCCCACCGGATAACTTTACCTAGGCCCCACTCCCACTCCCACACACACACACCACCTCCACTATGCCATCATTCATTACAAGATCTCACAGGCATCACAGTTTATGCTACACCAATGTCTCACTTTGCTGACCCCAGTTTCCCAAAAACCCTGTGATGGAATGTCTTCAGATTTGATTAAATATTAGATACTGGATGAGTGTATCATGATTGAGGATTCTGGTATATTGATTTTTTTGTTACAGTTGCTACAGTTCTTCTTTCTATAATTCTCTGGCCCAGAGCAGGTCAGATGGAAGATAAGAACCAAGTCTTTTAGAAGCTGCACTACCCGTATTTTGAAGCTGGACCAACTATACGATGTAAGAAATACCAGAATACTTCTTACCTGATGTCTTGGTTCGCTTTGCTTTTATCCCAGTCATACAGTCCGTACATGTGATCTCACTTGCTTTAATTTCATTCACAATGCCAAACAAGTTCCTTGCTCTTTCTGTGCCTTTCTAGATCACGTGTGAGAAAACCTGACCCTTTAAAAGCGTGTTACCAAATAAGCAAGTCATACAGTATTTGGTGTTCGTCTCAACTTGTCCTGTAATCTCAGCCAATTCTCATTCTATTTATGTGCACTACCCCAACAACACCCTCTCTCTCTCTCTCTCTCTCTCTCTCTCTCTTTTTTTCATCTGTTTACCTGGAAGATCACTGGGATACAATGTATACTCATTCACACCTAGGGGCAATCTGTAGTTGCCAGCCGACTTACTGGCACATTTTTGGGAGGAAACCAGAGAACCTTGATGAAACCAAGACAGACGTGTGGAAAACATGCGTCACTCCAAGCAAACAGTAACCTGACTTCTAACCAGAGAACCTGTGAGCTCACAACAACATGCTGCCTACCTCTTTAAAAACGTACTTATGAAATTACACGTGTTCAATCGAAAATGAGCTCAGTCCTAAACAAGTTCTGAAAGCAATGTGCTCTGTTTATTGGCACAAGACAAATATTTGGATCATGTTGTCTGACCTGCAAGGCAAAGCGATACTTTTGTATTAAAAAATATATATAACTACCTGTTGAAAGGGGAAAGAAAACACATGCTCCTGGAAGAGGGTGCTAATGCCTAGAGCACCAACCGTACCTCACATACTGTGGACCACCTACGGTAGCAGCTGATGGTGCTCACTGACATTGAGCTGCTGGAGAGATGGCCTGAAGTAGTCACAGTGCAGGACGAGGATATAAATTGCGCACTGGTGCTGGTACTACCCTCACGTTCACCTGTGTTGATCTGTCTGGGGTGTTGGGTGTGGCAATATGTGCCCATTGGTGGTTGCCGTGTCTCCATTGGGAGATGATGGGGTTTTGATCTCTCTCTCTCTTTTGCATCACGATCATTGTATAAGTGGTACAGTGGGGTTTTTTTTATCTGTTTTTGGTTTATCTTTCCCACTTTTTGTCTTTTTTTTGTCATTACTCTTTTATTTCTATTATCTCTGTTGTTCTAATTTTCTATATTCCATCCATCCATCCATTATCTGTAACCGCTTATCCTGTGGTGGGTCGCAGGCCAGCTGGAGCCTATCCCAGCTGACTATGGGTGAGAGGTGGGGTACACCCTGGACAAGTCGCCACATCATCACAGGGCTGACACATACTGTAGAGACAAACAACCATTCACACTCACATTCACATCTACAGTCAATTTAGAGCCACCAATTAACCTAACCTGCATGTCTTTGGATTGTGGGGGAGACCAGAGCACCCAGAGGAAACCCACCCAGACAATATGCAAACTCCACACAGAAAGGTCCCCATCAGCCACTGGGCTCGAACCCAGAACCTTCTTGCTGTGAGGCGCCAGTGCTAACCACTGCGCCGCCAGGACGTTTAATGTCATCATATTGCCTAATTTGTGTGTGTATGTGTGTGTACATGCATGTGCGTGCACGTGTGTGTGTGTGTGTATGTGTATGTTTGTGTTTGAGTAAAGCTATCCTTGCCTAATGAATAATGAAAGTTTTGAAGCCCATCCCCTCTCCTCCCCTTACACACTCTCTCTCTCTCTCGCTCTCTCTGTGCCTCTCAGTTTTCACTAGCTCACCCCCAAATTGTAACAGGTTTATGTAGAAATATCAGGTGCTTTTGGCTGCAATTATGAACAAGATGAATAGTACGTATAAACACAGAATAGAAAGGTGAAATGATGCAGAAAACCAGGCAGACACTGATGATGATATTCAGCATTTGTTTTGCTCTCTACATCAGCCATGCAAAGCCAGGTTTATTATCTAATTTTATTCATTTTATATATAGATATAATGAAAATATAGACTTAAGCTGTGTGTGTGAGATTTGGAAAAGAGAAAAAAAATCCATTGTCCCCCTGCTGACAAAACAGAATAATGCCACATATAATGTATGAATATGGATATGTTGGAGGAGTGTCTTAAAGGTACAGCAAATAATTTGATGGCTACGAGGTCATGTGACCTATTCCCCATCCAGTAATTATTCAGGAGCTCCACACTACACTGCAAGACCTGTAACAAGCTCCGCATTGAGGCCCAGTTCCAGCTGCACCTTTGCACCTGGGGCCAGGCGACGTCACCCAACACCACTGAAACAGACGAGGAAACACTCTTCATGCTGCTGGATGAATAAAAGATGCCGGCAAGAGTGAAAAAAAGCTCTGAAACTGAAGAAAGTGATGACAGAACAGAGGAGAAGGAGCCAAAGGTGAAAGGAAAGAGTGGGACCTCTGCCAGCCAAGATGCACCAGACAGTGAGAAGAGAAGGAAAAGACCCAAGATCACAGCAGACAAGGGGGAGGACAAGAGTGAGAAAGTGCAGAAAAAGAAGGGCGGGACAGATGAGAAGGTAAAGAAGAAAAAGAAAAAGAAAGGAGAGGAAAACGTGAAGGAGTATTGCTATGAAGCAATAGATGGAGAAGAGGATGGTGATGAACAAAACAATAATGAACCAGTCAAAAAGGAAAAGCAGAAAAAAGAGAAACCTCCAGCAGTGGAAGATGGTGAGGAGGTGAAAAAAGAGAAAAAGAAGAAGAATAAGAAAAAGAAGAAAGAGGTAGAAAGTGAGGTGATAGCAGGCGCTGAAGGAGAAGAAGAACAACAAGAAGAAGAGGACGACATGGAAAAGAAGAGTAAAGACGGAAAAAAGAAGAAGAAGTCTGTGGAGGAGGCTGAGGAGGATGAGGAAGTCCAGGAGGAAGAGACGGAAGAGGAAGAGGAGAACAAAAACAAGAAGAAAAAGGATAAAAAGAAGAAGAAGGGTTCAGAGAGTGATGATGAAAAGAAAGGGAAGAAATCTAAGAAAAAGAACAAGCAGCTAGACTACTCTGAGCTCTACCAGCAGGAGATTATGAATTATCACACTGAGGACTCAGATGGGTATGAAGATGAATACTATAAGAAAAAAGGTACGGACACATTTTGTTCTTTATTTATCGTTCTTGTTTCCTCTACAAACGTAGAGAAATGCTATTAATACACACTATTCCATTTGGTATCACCCGGGGCGATTTTCTAGTGTAATTCATCTGCGTGAATATAAAGCAAAGACAAAGGAAACGAAATTTTATAAAAGGCATTTGAACAAAGTATTCACATTTTTGTTTTAGAGTTATATTTCCAAGTGTCACTCACTTTCTGTAGACTTCTGAAACTTTCATTTTCCTGGGAAACCCCTATGTGATTGGCTGTCATTTTCCATGGGGGCTATCCTGATGAAGCATGGCTCCCATAAGCCATCTTTGATTAGCGTCTAATTTTATTGCTGTGCATTATTAAGATAATAATGAGAAGAAACTTGAAATAAGATGACTTTTAATTAATTTTTATACACTATATATCCATGTAGAACTTATAAAGCTTGTAGACACATGGCCATCATACCTATATGCTTGTTGAACAACCCATTCCAGATTTAGTCCCCCTTTTCCTGTTATAATAATCTCCACTCTTCTGGGAAGACTTTCCACTAGATTTTGGAGCATTGCTTTGGGGAGCATTTGCTCATTCAACTACAAGAACATTAATCAGGTGAGGCACTGATGTAGAACGAGAAGGCTTGGGGCTCAGGCATTATTCCAGTTCATCCCAAAGGTGTCTAGTGGGGTTGAAGTCAGGGCTCTGTGCAGGCCACTTGAGGGGCATTGTCATGCCGGAACATGTTTGGGCCTCTTAGTTACAGTGTAGGGAAATTGTAATGTTACAGCATACAAAGACAACCTCCAAATTTGTGACAGTAGTTTTGGGAAAGCCCTCATAGAAGTGTGATGCTTATGTGTAACAAACTTTATCCACAAACCACCTCTGCCAGTTAGTGCCCAGGAGCCTGCTCTGATTGGCAAACTCTAATATTTCCTTATTTGCCTCACGGTAGAAGCACACTGGCACAGAGGCAAGCTGGCAAATGGCCATTATTGGATTTGAACAGCCTGCCACCTCTCTATTGACTGAAACACAATGCCTTGTCGGTCTATTCATGCAGCCTCATGTTCATACATTTCTAGGAGGAAATTGGTCAGGCATGGCAATTAAGGACAGCTTCTAGGAGACAATATCACCAATAAAAAAAGCAGATCCTTAGTTTAAATCCATATTATTTTGCCATTTTGGAGAATGAATGTTTTAAATACAAGCTAGTTGGTCTTGTATTTGATGACTTGTGGTGATGACTTATGATGGTGATTACTTATATGGTGATGACTTGTGATGATTTATAGTGACCATCATTTCTCCTAAGTCAAACAACTTAAGAAATAAGCCAAATTTACTGCATAATTTTGATCATAAATTTTTCACTCAATTGTTCTTTCTCACCTCAAGTCAACAGTCAAATTGTACCAAACTGCTGTTTATTGCTCACCCAGTAAATTTTCTAACTGAGCCAGCAAAATACATCTTACATGAAACAAGACCAGAATGAAATTCAGACCCTCGGACTCAAACAGATATCCTGTTCAGCTGTCAAATCAACAATTCTTTCATTTTTTTTCTTTTCCATTTCCCACACTTCTGGCTATTTCTGTCCATTTATCATCCCTCCAGAGCTTTTCAAGTACCATCTGTGTAGAACTAGAGTATGAGAATATTCCGGGGTGAAATATGATCTTGTGAGAATATTAGAATGGTCATATGATTTCCTGAGGAACAAAAAATAAGATTAATAATTTGTGGCTTTTCTGTCTGAGATTGTAGAATGTCTTTTTAAAGTAATTGATGGTGTGTGGTCTTGACATAATTTCTGCATGACTCAAATCGGTTTTCACAGTATAATACAAGTCTCTATTGGTAATAACATAAACAACTGTTGCTTAATTTTAAATAAATGAAAAACAGATAACCAAACTCACAGTGATCATTACTATCATAGAGTTAAATGGTGCAACAAGTTTACATAAGCTTTTATGATTGTAAATTTGTGTTGAAATTTTGGTAATTACCTACAAAAAACAGTAGTTAAAGTAAGGGGTGAAGAAAGAAATTGGTCTTCTGTAATTTATTTGTTTATATGGTCCAAATCTGGTTGCTTGAGGCAGTTGATGAAGACATCTTCTGTTGTTCATTCCTATCCTAGTATTATCATCGCCGTCATTGCCAAACATGAGTCGGGCTTGACGTGAACCATGTTTGGTTGACTTGGCCAGAATTGCAGCAGTAGGGTGGCCAGTTCCTTTCTGCACATTCACACCTATGGGCAATTTAGAGTAGCCAGTTAACTTAACTGCATGTCTTTGGAGGAAACCCATGCAGACGTGGGGGTAACATGCAAACTCCACACAGAAAGGCCCCTGTTGGCCATTGGGCTCAAACCCAGAACCTTCTTGCTGTGAGGCAACAGTGCTAACCACTGCACCACCTGTCCTTGTATTATACTTAGCCAATATTTGTAAGATAGTAAGATTTCTAGTCTGAGATAAACTCCTTTTGGTTTTAAGCCTCAAAAATCTGATTCTAAACATTTTTTACTTGGAAAAGCCACAACCCTTAGGGGTATTCAAGAGAGAACCATAACACAAAGGTGACTGATCTTTCGTATGCCTGGCTGGCTCAGTTAAGTTATGGCCTTTTACTTTCACCTATTTTGCCCTTATAGATTAACACTGAAGGGCTCAAGGGATTATGTTCTTGCTCCATTCTGGATTACATCCAGCAGAGCGCACACATTGGTCAGGGTAACTCTGTTACAATATCACTTTTCAATGTGATGCTGAAATCTACATAGCACTTTCTGTGCAGAATCTGCCTGAAAGAAATTGAATGAACAATTTATGTTGACATGGATTTAGCTGTGGAGGTGGAATTTCTTGGGTAAATACTGAAATTGTTGAGGAATTATTACAAAGTAAGAAAACAATATATGTCATATTTTAATACTCAGGTCACTTTGATCAGAAATTGTTAGATAAAGTCTTATTTAAATAATACCAGCCAACGATGTGAAAGCTGTATTATAGCTAATACATGTGGCTTCTAGTAGAAAGGTGGTTATCAGTCATCTTTGGAGCAGTCAGGTTTCCATCCCATGTAAAACTACTTCGTAATGGGGCAGAGACAAAATGCTAAAACTAGGTAGTTATAGCAGGTCAGGTAAGGAAAAATGAAGAGCTGACAGTGTTCATGATCATTTGGTGTTGGAAAACATTCAGTATTTAGTCAAAGGCAAACTAAACTGACTTTCACTCTTGATGGTTTTCTCTCTCTTTTTTATAGTGTATGAAGTGGTGACAGTAACAGGTGATGTGAAAGCAGCAGGCACTGACGCTAATGTTTTTGTCACCTTGTATGGAGAATATGGTGTTACACCAAAGGTTCTCCTTGCCAGCAAGTGAGTTCACTAACCTGTTGACGATTTGGAGTTCATCATTCATGAATTAACTGTTTATGTTTTAAGGTATTATATATGACATGTATTTTCTATTTTAATATTGAATAAGCCAGAGTAAGCCTGATTTTTCACATTTAGAAACTCAGAAAGCATCAGAAAATTTTAAATCCAGTTAGTTCTACAGAAGATTGTATTTTCTATGTGAAATAGGGTGACTTGAAACATTGAAATTAAAAGATTTTGTATTTAAAAACTGAGGTGAATGCTACCTAGATGAATGGAGTTTAATGGCTATGGTCATTTTTTTTTTTTATTGTTAATTACCTTAACAAAGTATGTTAAAATGATAAATATGTGTAAACCCAACCAGTTTACATATTTTTGTACACAGGTAATCACTACTTTCGTGTTTTAGGTGTCAGCAAGGGCTGGACTAGAAAGCCCTGTGTTTCCAATCCAGACAAATGTACAAATTCCACTAGAATTTAGTTTTGCTAAAAAAAAATTAGAGTGGGAATGATGATTAATTGTTTAATTCTGCCTTTCTTTCTGTTTTCTCAGCACTGAAAGGAGGTATTGCCTTATTAAAAAGGCCACTCAATTATTTGTGTGGCAGTGCATTGTTCTTTGATTATGTATTTGTATATAAGAGCATTCTGGGTGCTTTTTCCATGACTTCCCATCCCATTCATACACACACACAGACAGGCACACTTCATACCCTTTCACGCAAAATACAAAAGGCATCATAGAGTACAGTATTAAAACCAAGTTAACTATTCTGTCATAATAAACTAACAAATTGACTCTCTTCTATACAGCATTACAATATACCCTGATCAGTCAAAACCACCTGCCTAATATTAAAACCACCTGCCTAATATTGCGTAGGTCCCCCTTGTGTCACCAAAGCAACTTTAGCCCTTGGAGACATGGACTCCATAAGACGGGCTACCCTTTGCTCCCCCATTACATTACATCTTATCCAGAGCAACATACAATGAGCACATACCGGTACACACTGTGCCTGGGGAGCAGTTGGGGATTAGGTGCCTTGCTCAAGTGTACTTCAGCTGTGGATTTTCTTGCTGGTCTATGGAATCAAACTAGTGGCCTTTGGGCCCAAGGCTGCTTCCCTAACCTTTAGGCCATGGCTGCCCCATGGATGTCAGTGAGGCTTAGGCGCCCATGACCTTGTTGCCGGTTCACCTGTTGTACTTCCTTGGATCACTTTTGGGAGCTACTAACCACTGCATACCAGGAACACCTCACAAGATGTATCATTTTGGAGATGCTCAGACCCAGTCGTCTAACCATCACAATTCAACTCTTATCAAAGTCACTCAGATCCTTATGCTTGCCCATTTTTCCTGCTTCCAACACATCAACTTCAAGAACTGACTGTTTACTTGCTGCCTAATATATACCACCCGCTGACAGGTGCCACTGTAACGAGATAATATTGTTCATTTCACCCGTCAGTGGTTTTAATGTTATGGCTGATCGGTGTATACTTATCAATAATAAGAAGGAGAAGTAGATCAAATGACATCCTAATCTTATTCTTAGCCAATGGGATAGGACGGTTATATGAATCTACTTCCAATCTCAAAAAAAAAAAAGAAAAAAAGAAAAGCTAACTCAGTCTGCATGTGTGATACATTTTCTACATGTACTTTTTTTTTATGTGTGTAGAACTTATGTGCATGCTATAACCAGACTCATGAAACTCTCCATGCATTAATCAATAAATCAGGAAATTAAGCAAATATTGATTAATCTGAGAGTGTTTCTTTGCTCAGATGACAATTTCACTTATGTTGCATAATGACTAATAAAATACTTTAGATTAAATTAGACTGTGGGTAAAAAGGATGGTGTATATCAGCTTGGCTTTTTTCCTGGACTTTGATTGGCCTGAATCTGATGGTCAAAATGCAACATTTTGGAATGAAGATGAAATTTAGCAGAACTTCTCCAACTGCCTAAATTGCATCATTTCCAAAGTTTGCTCATGAGGTTTGCCAGTGTTGGATGTTGAGTGTGATTATCATAATGAATGTGAATTTTAGTATGTGCGCGTGAGGAGAGCTGTGAGCAATTTAACCGATCATTCTTTTGGGAGCTGCAATGTGTGTGACTTGATTAAAGTGTTTTGCAACCTAATATCCTGCATTTGAAGTGTATAGGTGATTACCACAGACAAACATGTTAACAGATTTCCCTCTACTGAGAATAGCATAGAAAATAACCTGTTTACTCAAAACATAAACGTTTATGTGAAATATATCTTTTGTAGACTACCATCATGAACTTTTTCAGGAAAAGAAATTATGCAATACCAACACAAAACGCCTTTACTTTTAACTGTACTGCTTCAGTCTTGGTTGCAGAAAAGTTTATAAAAACTTCTTACCTTTGCTAACACACTCTCCCATATCTGGCTAATCATAATAGATTCCTTCCTCCCTTCATTACCTCTACCAACTTTCTTGGAAGAGGTTATGTTTTCACCTCCGTTAGTTTGTTTGTCTGCTTTCAACATAACTCAAAATGTAGCAAACTGATTTTGATAAAATTGTGAGGAAAGGTGGGCCAAGGAACAGTTTATTAGATTTTGATGCAAATCCAAATATGTGGCTTAGCGGAGGTATGCACTCTACCGAGTGCCCTTCTAGTTCATTCATTTAACACTTTCCCCTTTCCTAGTAATGGCTTTATTGGATAGTTGTAGTTTTAATATTAGTTTTAAATTTTTCATTGAGTGAGTGACAGTTCTGTGGGTGGAAATGCCTTGTTGATAAAATAGGTCAGAGGAAAATGACCAGATTGTTCTGAGCTACCAAGAAGGATATAGCAACTCACATAATCACTCTTTATAACCATGGTGAGCAGAAAAGCATCTCAGCATTCACAAAATATCAAACCTTGAGGTGGATGAGCTACAATAGCAGAAGACCACATTGGATAATACTCCTGTCAGCCAAGAACAGGGATCTGAGGCTATCATGGGCTCAGACTCACCAAAACCGGACAGGTTCAAGATTAGATTTTTATTTATTTATTTAGTGTGTGTGTGTGTGCGCGTGTGTGTGTGTGTGCGTGTGTGTTAGTTACATGGTAATTTTCAACAACTGCTTTAGATCTCAGTTACAAGTGAGTTTTGAGCCAAAGGGATTTCTTGTACATGATAATCACCAATATGCTACAGATGTGGTAAATAAACTTTAGGTTGAAGGACACTACAATATTCTTTTAATTTGTTAAAAAATTAAGATATGTTTGTAATTCAGAGGGCATGATTTTTAATTCATGAACTTGATTTTTTAAATAAGAGAGATGATTTTGCAAGAACCAAATGCAAGACACCACAAAGTGCTCTCTCTCCCTCTCTTTTTTTTCATCTACCTAATTCATTGCTCAATTTACATCACAGGAGCAGGGTGGCTTTCGAAAAGAACAAATCGGATGTGTTCCGG
Organism: Cathorops melanopus; assembly: GCA_027576115.1. Taxonomy (NCBI): domain Eukaryota; kingdom Metazoa; phylum Chordata; class Actinopteri; order Siluriformes; family Ariidae; genus Cathorops; species Cathorops melanopus. The sequence continues at coordinate 16,895,076 of JAODLJ010000004.1, forward strand.
ATTAAAACACACAATGTCGGGCCCATAAAAAAACTCAGGTATACACACACACACGCACACACACACACACACTGTATACGTAGCACATCGTGTCCTATGATGCATTTCCTATCTTTCAGAATCGAGCATGACAACACAGGAATGAGTGCTAGGTGGTATCTGGATCGAGTCACATTGTTGGACATGAATAGGCCGCACCTTCGCCTGTTCTTTGCCTGCAACCGTTGGCTGGCCCGGGATATGGGGGATGGACTTACAGTGAGATACCTCCTGGGTAGCCTTAATCCTATGAACATCCCTAAACGTAAGATACATTCAGTGGTATAGTACCATTCAGGTTCTAAAGACTGAGGGCACTAGCATTCACTGTTTTGATTTAATTCCTATCATAAACTAATATAATTTTCTGAAATTATACATAGTTCTCCTACAAGAACCCAACCTTGCCAAGATCCTTTAGTTCCAGTGAAGAGAAATCTGAATGCTACAGCATACAAAGACTTTCTAGATATGAATCAGGCACTGGAAAGGCATTAGTGAAGGCAGAACCTAGCCGTGACAGAACAAGAAACAAGGCATAAAGAAACTAAGAAAAAAGGCAAAGCAGTATGTAGTATTGGACCAGGTGGGTGGAGCACAGAAGCATGGCAGGCCAGAACTGAGCTCTCAATGAACTATTTATTGCTAGCTTTTCAGACTTTTATCACTTCCCAGCCATGCACACACACACACACACACACACACACACAAGTGTTCTGGTTGGGGAGAG
>JAODLJ010000004.1:18330684-18340987 GCA_027576115.1 Cathorops melanopus
GGGGAAACCGGAGCACCCGGAGGAAACCCACGCGGACACGGGGAGAACATGCAAACTCCGCACAGAAAGGCCCTTGCTGGCCACGGGGCTCGAACCCGGACCCTCTTGCTGTGAAGCGACAGCGTTAGCCACTACACCACCGTGCCGCCCTCCCTTTGACCCTGTTAGGATAAAAAAAATAAAATCAATAAAGGTGACACACTGACAGATGGAGACAAAGCAAGTTTACTTCAAAATAGGTGCTAAGGCATAGCTATCCCCATCGTACATTTGGAGGAAAACAGCTGAGCTACAATCCTCAGTGGGAGAAAAAATATGAATGGCTCCACTACTCACCATATGAGGACTCAGCTTATTGTGCAAACTGCCTCTGTTTTAATAAGGTAAAGGGGTCAAACTATAGCTTTCTCCCAAAGGGCTTCACTGACTGGAAGAACGCTGTTGGTGAAAAGAGAGGCATGATTCCAAAACATAGCCAGTCAGAGGGACAGCAGAGGGCCACAGAATTGGCAGAAAATTTCATGTCAATTGTACAAGGCCAAAAAAAAGATATTGGCTCTGTTATTGACAAGTGGTACAATGAGAAGGTCATGGCTAACCGCAATGCTCTGCTGTCCATCATAGACTTTATTGTGTGTCTAGGTCAAAGAAATGTGCCCTTTCAGGGGAACTGGGAGGGAGTCGGTGAAAATGGAAATTTTAACCATTTTTTTAACTGGAAAGCACAGTTTGAAAGTACACTCAACTCAAGCAACATCTGGAGACTGCTTGCTGCCATACATACAAAATACCTGTCCCCTCAAATTCAAAATGAGCTCACAGCATGTTGTGCAAAGAATATTAGAGGGACCCTCATTAATAAAATCAAAACAGCACAATTCTTCACCGTATTAGCTGATGAGTCCATGGACATCAGTGGGACAGAGCAGATGTCACTTTGCATCCGATATGTGAGTGAGGAGGGAGAGAGTTCTGAAATAAGAGAGGATTTCCTTGGATTCTGCCCTTTGCCCCGTCAAGATGCAAAAACAATAGCTTCTGTTATTCTTCAGCAGCTGGCAGAGTGGGGCCTTCACACCAAATTTTTTAAGGGGACAAGGCTATGATGGTGCTTCTACCATGAGTGGCCATGTGAGTGGAGTCCAAAAGAGAGTCTGTGATGTTCATCCCAGGGCAATGTACACCCACTGTAGGAGCCATGCACTTAATTTAGTGGTAGTGCATGGCTGTTCAGATCTACCAATAGTGAGGAACACAATGTCTATCATTGAGGAAATTGCAGTGTTCTTTTCAGGTTCAAGTGTCAGAAAAGATGCTTTGGAGGCACAAACCAGGACAGAAGGACAAGCAAGAACATCAGGGATCCCACTCATGAGTGATACTAGATGGAGTTGTAGGCCAACCACACTGAGCGCATTTGTGGATAAGTTCACTGCAGTCCATTCTGTGTTAGAAACCATGGAGACAGAAATATCTTCCACATCTGGAAAGGCCAGCACTCTCCGGCATAGTATGGAATCATTTGAGACCATTATTACAGCTGTGATGGTAAATAGAATCCTTGGTTGCATACATCCTCTTACCAAACAGCTGCAGGCTACCAACATGTATATCCTCACAGCATATAAGGAAGCAAGAAATCTGCAGCAGGTCATAGCCAACCAAAGATGTGATGAAGGCTTCAGGTTGTGCTTTGACAAAGCCACCGTACTGGCTGAGTCAATAGGTGTTGTCCCATCTAAGCACAGAATAGCTGTGAAACAAACCTACAGATCAAACATAACCACCCAATCAGTTGAGGACCATTATAGGATAAATCTCTTCTACCCCTTCGTAGATTACATCACGACTCAGTTGGATGAGAGATTTTCCAAAAGTAATGAGCCCCCTATGCTTGCAACTTACTTGGTGCCATCCTCCTTGAAAAAACTCACACCGGAAAGAGAGGATGAGCTGATTCAATGGTACCATGAAGACCTCCCTGACCCAGAGAGTGCCGGGCAGGAAATAGAATGGTGGAGACATAGATTTCAAGGTGCTGAAGATGGGCCCCTTCCTACTTCTGCACTGGAAGTTCTTCAAATGCAGAACATGTCTTTCTTCCTAAACATACAATGTATGTTGAAGATTTTCCTGACCTTGCCAGTGACAACTTGTGCCTGTGAAAGATCATTCTCAGCCATGCAAAGACTAAAGACATGGCCTAGGTCCACCATGTCCAATGACAGATTGACAGGCCGAGCAATGATGCATGTGCATCAGAAAGTGGAAGTGGACCAGGAGAAAGTCCTTAGACGGTGGGATGCCTCTGGTCACAGGAGGATTCAGCTAGCCTTTGATGAAAGAGGTTGTTGTTGAGATTTGTAAACCAATTTTCTGTGGTGCCATTTGCACTAATAATCACTTATTTCTGCCTAAATATTCTTTTTATTTTGTCATTTCAGTATGCTGAGCTGAAGAAACCAGGAATCTGGGAATCTGACACACACACACACACAGTTGATAAGGCAAACTGTTCAACAAGTTTAAAGTTACCCCTACTCTTTATTCAAACATGGTGGTGTATACTGATTTTTTTCCAAGAATTTTTTTTTGTGTGTGTAGGTGTAACGGATGCCAGATTGTTAATGTATCTTAGTTACATAGGCTACATGGTTAGGGTATCTTTTGTCCTCATTGCTTGGGCCAGATCAAACCATTAAACAAGCTTAAATTATTCTTACTCTTGCCACATACATGATTTTTTTTTTCAAAACTGATGATATTCAGTTCAAACACCATTAAAAGTAATTTCAGGAATAGAGCTCTTGTGTGGCGTGTAATTCACCCCTCTCATTTAAATATGCCGAAAATGTTTCGGCGCGCACTTTGCGCATCACGGACCTCAGAGATTTTAAAATGCTGCTCCGGCCCTGCCCCTTTTTCCTTGAGCAGCAGGGTTTGAAACTCCAGCTACAGTATATGCCGCCACATAGTGCGCTTGTCAGTCGTCAGCAACTTTGTTGCTTCGTTCATTAACCGCAGGTTACCCGTATCACTGATTTTATCTGAGACGTTAACGAACGTTCTCAACAATTCTAACACGTTGTCAGAATGTTTATGCAGGTGCTCATGGGAGTTGTAGGCATGTAATATCACACTGCAATGCGTTTATTATATCAGATGCCTTCAGAGAAAACTACAATTAAAATATATTGCCATACCACAGAATAAACCACCCGCCAAAGCCGAATTTTACCCGCATTTGGCGGGTGCTAATGTAAAGCCCTGCTACACAGTATTAGGCAGGTGGTTTTAATGTTATGGCTGATCAGTGTATATTCCTCAGAATGTGTGTGCCTGGTGAAGAATATCATCACTGAGTAATTTTGTGTCAGACAGGGTTATTGCTGCATGTCTCAGATTTTGTCTTTTTTAACTTGTTGCTTGTGACCTAAAACCTAAGTCTGTAAAGTATTTTAGTTGAATTCTAACATCACATTTTCCCCTCTGAAATATATAATATTTTCTAATTAAAAAACATCTTATCTGGATAGCCATGTTTAGGCTTTAACATCTCCAGAAATAATATTACCAGCCACATGATATTTTGCAGATATAAAGCTGTAGCAGTGAGGATGTGGTCGAGCATTGGCTGTAGTGAGGAGTCACACCTGTGTCTATTTACTGGCTGTCTATTAATGCATGCCTCTGTGTGTCTTTCAGATGGCTAGTAACAGGAGAGAGAGCTGCATTCCCAATGTCTATTTCTGTGCATGTGTTAGTATTCACTAAAATGTGAAAGGGAAAAATAAAGCACACCTTGAACTATCATGCCTGTTTCCAGTTCCTCACTGCCCCAACTTAGGAAGTTGTTATAAAAAACAAACATGTTTTCCATCTGTCTAAATGCTCAGAAGTCACAACAGAACATCAGTTATGGTCTTATGGGATCTACAATGGAAGAAGTTTTCCAAATCTGGGCAATATTAGGGACTTACAGAGCTCACTTTAATAGACATAGATGCTAAAACTCACAACTTATTTTGCATCAACATCCAAGATCTGAACAACCATTATGATAAAAAAAAAAAAAATTAGTTTCAACTTCATCCATTACTACTTACTTTGTGCAGGGTCACAAGCAAGCTGAAGCCTATCCCAACTGACTATGGGCGAGAAACAGGGTGCACCCTGGACAAGTCACCAGATCATCGCAGGGCTGACACAGAGACACACAACCATTCACACCTCCATTCGATTTAGAGCCACCAGTTAGCCTAACCTGCACATGTTTGGACTACAGGGGAAACCGGAGCACCCAGAGGAAACCCACGCAGACAACATGCAAACTCCACACAGAAAGGCCCCTGTCGGCCGCTGGGCTCGAACCCAGAACCTTCTTGCTTTGAGCTGACAGTGCTAACCACTATACCACCCCAGTTTCAACTTCACAAAGTGTTTAAATGCTCGACAATCACAGTTAGTCAGGATTTTTTTTTCTGACCACATTCCTTCCATGAAGTTGAGGTGTTCTCAACACAGAAATTAGTGATATTATTTTGGTAGATTTGTATGTACACAGGTTGCTGATTGGTAATGAAATGTGGTAGAGATCTAATATTGGTTAATGTGTGAATATTAAAAGGAAGAACACCTCTAGGGGCTCTCTCTTGCACTGTGTGCTCTAAGGCCTGGATAGACAGTGATAAGTTGCTGTGTGTGTGAAATAAAAGAATACTGCAGTTTTTCATGTCTGCCGGTATGCACTTTCAGTTTTTTGCTTAAACATCATGAACTTTATTTTGTGTATAATACATGACAGTTGACAGTTCACCACTATCCTTCCAAGTTTTAATAATGCATTGGACAGTTCTTAACCCAGTTCTTAAACCGCCCCCCCGTGTACATCACTGCACTGCAGTAATTATTCAATCAAAGGCTCTTAAGTATTTGCTTAAGTCCAAATGGTGACCTTTTTTGGCCAGACAGTGTATTATAAATCAAATAAATGAAGGTTGCTGACATAACATTTAAATGTTTTTGATTTATTTAGCACTTTTAAAAGTCATACATATTCTCTGTTTTATGGAAGTGAGTACAGTTGATTCAAGGCAAAACTGGCATATTCTTAAATTTGAATATGAAGACATCATGTAAAGGACCTTGCAGTTTGAAACATAAAATTTCACACAATTTTTCATTATTCTACTAGTGAGTCAACATCGCCATCTGGGCGTATCAAGATAGCATAAACTTTTATAACTTTTCTTGTAACTTATTCTGAATTCTAGTGGTCATCCACACTTCAGACACAAAGAAATATTAGTCTAGTAGTTTAAGCACAGACTGTAACCTTCAGTCTATGTTTATCTAAATAGGGTCTGTCAGCCCCTAATATCGCTCATGTTTAGACATTTTATACTTTTAACCCTTTCTGAGGACCGTATAAGAAAAGGAACTGGACTTCTGAGCATTTCAACAGATACAAAACAAGTTCATAGTAATACCAATATATTATTATGCCAATATAGATATCACAATATACAGTATTTCCAAGTACTATGCTGCTTGCAAAATGCTTCAAAGATTTTAAAACATGAAGATCTACATTTTAACATCTACATATATCATAAAAATCATAGAAAAATACTACTGGAACTTAGGTATTGGGATTGCTGTTGAGCTGTCATTGTTGTAAAACACAAAGTCCAAAGTAAGATCATGAATTGTGATATTGAGTAGTATGGTTATCCTTTAACTGTGTGTGCGCGCGCGTGTACAAACACACACACACACACACACACACACACAAAAAAAAAGGTGTGTCGTTAGATCTAACTGGTCGTTAGATAATCCAGAATGATAGTTCTGGATAAATCACCACTCTTCCTCTGTGAAAGCAGACACAAAATAGAGCAAATATTCATGTGCATACATATCTGATAGTTCAAAATCTAATATGGACACTGCGAGAAGATTTACCAGTGTTAGCATGTAATTTAACATAATTGAACTGCATTTTTTTTTTTAAAAAGCCTGAACACAGCTTGTCTGTGTTCAGGCTCAAACACCGCTAGGGTACCAATGCATTTTATGGGAGCCGGGAAGTAAAGTGGCAGCTCTACATTTAATAAAGGCATATATTATATCTTGTACTAAGAACCAGCCTGGCCTGTTTTAAACAGGGCCCACAATAGATGTATTTGAGAACAGTAAGAGGTAAAGCTTGCCTCAGACACAAAATGTCCTGGGACTGATATTGTTGCAGTAGAGTTGGCCCTTCACAAATTCAAACTGAATTCTGGTCCACTCTGGGATCTGCCTAAAATGATTTGAAGACTTTAAGAAGAATCAAATAATGAGTGAATGCGGTCATATTTATTAGGCAAAAAAGGGGGGTGAAGTCCATTGCTTCCAAATCAACCAAACCCCCCCCCCCCCAAAACAATAACAAAAAACCCATGATACTTGTGATTTCCTTTTATATGACAAGGATTTTAATGAAGAAATAAGTAATTTTACCAAGATACATTTCACAACACAGGTCACTATTGTCCCTGAAGTCATAACTCACCATCCTGCCTGTGGTTGTATCCATCCATCATCTATACCACTTATCTAAGGGTCATGGGTGAGCCAGAGCCAGTCCTAGCTGACTTCAGGCACACTCTGGACAGGTCGCTCACTATCATCGGAGCCAACTTAATGTAAAAAAAACTATTTTAAAAATGGTTCTTTGTGAGCCTCTGTCACAACACACAGATGATACAACAAAATCTGAGGTTGGTCAGCAGTGGACAACTTAAAAAACAAAAACAAACAAAAAAAAAACCAACAACATTATGGCACAACAGAACAAAGCAAAGTCAAATGACTGATTCAGTCTATTAGACACTCAAACTTTATATTTTGATTTAAAAAAAAAAAATCCCCCAAACTTGACTGACTACAGAGAGAGTTTTGTCTCAAGTTTCATTCTGTAACCCGGTGCTTGTTTTTGACACTAACATTTCCAGTATTTAAACTACACATGCACGCACGTACGCATACCCTTTCTTTTATACACAGAGTAAAACAAATCATAGCTTGTCTCCTACTTCGTGGAAAAATCCAGCTTTGTGGATTTTTGCTACCTGAGAATGTCTAATCCAATGAATCTCTAATAAAATAATATTTCACAGTAAGGATAAATAATGGTCCAGTCTCTTTTCAAATGTACATTGCAGGTCTTAGATTGTACTGGTATCTGTATGGCCTGAGCTAGATGTGTAAGTGTTTGTCTTCTTAGAATATTTCAAGGAACTAAAGGAGACTCTCATCCTCTCCACAGTCCGGCTGCTTCGACACAGGAGCGTGTTCTTCACATGTGACCGGAACTCTTCTGACACATAATAGTACAGAAAGGGATCCAGGCAGCTGTTGAGGCTGGTTAAGCACAAGGCAGTGATGTAGACACCATATCCATTGTTAGCAATTCCTTTCGCCAATAGAGCATAATGCACCACCAGCATCACATTGCTAGGGATAAAACAGACCAGGAATGTAACAAGAACTGTAATGATGAGCGTTATGGCACGGTGACGGTTCTTGCTAGCACTGCTTCCCTCCATGGTGGATTGTCCCAGTTTGCGTAACATCAGAACATAAGCTGTGATGATAATCACACATGGTATGAAGAACGCTAACCCTGCCATCACCATGAAGTAATAGTATGGCTTCTCCACATCCTGAAAGACGTTGCCGCTCTCATAGTTTACCGGTGTGATAATGTTGACATCATGGCAAGTGGTTATATTAAGCCCAGAGAGTTTGGCTGTCTGCTGGTACAAGAAGAGTGGTGTGGTACTGATCCAAATAAAAGCCCAGATGCTTACTGATACAACAATAGCCAGTCTATTGTTTGTCCTCTGCTTGGTGAGTGGATGAGCCACCACCCAGTATCTCTGCACACTCAAACATGCAATGAACAGGATAGAACAGTACATGTTTCCATAGAAGAAGCCCACTAGGACTTTACACATCCCTTCTCCGAAAGTCCAGTCGTTGCCATTGAAGTGGTAGGCAATCTTTAGCGGGGTCCAGATGACAAACAGCAAGTCAGCCAAGGCAAGGTTGGCCATGTAAATAGCAGCTGGGTGGAACTTCTTTGATCTGAAGACAAAGACCCAAATTGCCATGGCATTGCTGGGCAAACCAACAACGAACACAAAAACGTAGACGAGCGGAAGAAAAACTGTGGTCAGGCCACTCTTTAGTGTGCTGCTTGTAACTGCGTCAACATACACCAAGTCCGAGTCCGAGTCAGGAACCTGAATCCCAATCATACCTCGTTGTTGGCCATGGATTACTGAAATGAGGATAGTAAAAGGTAACATTTAGGACTAGCTCAAAAGAAAGTTTTTTAAAAACAAAAAAAGGTCTATACTGTACTACTGAAAAGTACATGCACACCTCAACAAAACACACAACCCCTGTAGGAAACTAGTAAACATGTTTTGGGTAATTATTTACATAACCTGTAGCATGCTAAAAAAAAAAAAAAAAAAACTGTAAAGAAGAGAAAGAAAAGGATTAAGACTAATACTTTAATCTATGCCAAGAGAAAACTTTTTGAAGACAGTTTACTTCGATAAATAAGTTTAGCTCCCCTTTCCCTAACCACTTACACAGTCTTAATCCTTTACTTTATTTTGTTCATTTATTTTATAAAGTTTTATATTACTTGTATTTATGTTTCATTTATATTGATGTGATGTGTTTAAATATCAATTAAAGTAGAAGTAGAAACACTGTAAAAACAAAATAACAAAAACTCACCTGACGACGACATACAGGCGAAAAATACCAGTAAACGCTGAATTCCAAGTGCAAACATGATTCACTGTTTTTAAAAATCTCTCTATTAAAAATACTCCTTTTTTTTTTTTACCTGAGTTGAATCCTGAGAAACTAAAAAAAAAACCCAACCTAACTGCAGTCCTTCCGAAACTATTATGAAGGACTAGCTCACCTTGTCCTTAAGCTTCTGTGGATAAAAGGAAACGTGCGCAGAATAGCCACGCCCTGTCTCACAGGCGCCGCATTCTTTCACTTCGCCTCACCCCCACTTAGGTTTCGAGTGACGACGAAAAACCGTGTTACAAAATCACAAGAAACCTCTTCTAAAGCCTACGTGCTAAATAACTGCCTCACCATGCCAACAAACATATTTGTACTCTGTTAAATAGCGGTAGGTTTTTAAAAACCCGGTTATAATGTAATGTAATGCTGGATTACGTAGAGAATCCGCCATAGCCTACAATTCCCTGAGAAATCTGTTACTATAGAAACCATGTATGAGCGTATGAACATAAATTTGTGCTTAGAGCTGTTGGTATGGAAACTGAGGGGAAAAAAGACAGAGACATTGTCTGACCAATCAGATAAGAGAATTCAACAGAAATTCGAACAGAAACAAATATGTAAACACCACTGACTTCACAGCACTGAAATGTATTCGGCCTACTTCCAAAACAACAAATCTGTAGGGTATTTATTTGTTTTGAATGAACTCCCTTTAAGATTAACATTTTAAAATTCACGTTTTCAATAACCATATTCAGCGTTCACAAATTCTGATTCACAAGTACCCACACCTCCTTATTTATTTCATTTCTTTTCTTTTTTTGTTATAAATGTTATTGTTACTTGAATCGAACCGGTTTTCTACTTTGTCACTGTAACATTCAGGAATGAACTCCCCCCCGGTCGCACAGCGGCAAGTTCCGGGTCTTTGTGTAATCTTGATCTGTTGCATGACGTCATTTAAACTCGTGCTGTAGCAGTTGGACGTTTCGTGGCGGGTGAGAAGTCACTAAACCCCATTCAGCGCCACTCGGTCTGCACCTCACCTGGAGTGTGTGGCAGCTACCAAATCTAAAGCGACCAGGCACACTACCTGCTCCATTTTTTTAATAAGTGTTAGACCCACCCTAACGTGGCTTACTTATATCGATCACCAGTTTTTGAAATACTCAAACCCGTCTGAAACCAACAACCATGCCATGGTCAAAGTCACTGAGATGGCATTTCCTCTTTTCTGACGTTTGATGCAAATAATCACGTATAAAACACACAGAGCCCAACATGCAAACTAGACAACAAACTGTATCATACTGCATTCCATAACCATTAACCTGTGTTAAGGGTAAATGAGTTAATATTTTATATCTAGAAATATTGATACAAATTCCAGTAGTTTACACTATCCATCCATCCATTATCTGTAGCCACTTATCCTGTCCTACAGGGTCGCAGGCAAGCTGGAGCCTATCCCAGCTGA
>JAODLJ010000004.1:18846996-18857011 GCA_027576115.1 Cathorops melanopus
ATCAAGTGACCTACAAAAAGAATGGCAAATGGCAGCTGGGGTCAAGTGCATGGCAAGAATGGTTCAAAACAGGCTCCTCTGGGTGGGGTTGAAGTCATGCAAAGCTAGAAAAAAGCCCTTCATCAATGAAAAGCAAAAGAAGAGCCAGGATAAAATTTGCTAAAGACCATAAGGACTGGACCATATAGAACTGGACTGTAGAAGACTGGAGTAAATTCATTTTTTTCTGAGGAGTCCAATTTTCAGTCCCCCCCCAAATCACTTGGTCATCTAATGGTTAGGCAAAGACTTGGAGAGGCCGACAAGCCACAGTGTCTTGCACCCATTGTAAAATTTGGTGGAGGACTGGTGATCTGGGGTGCTTCAGCAAGGCTGGAATGGGGCACATTTTTGTTTGTGAAGGACACATGAATCAAGCCATGTACAAGGTTATTCTGGAAGAAAACTTGCTTCCTTCTGCTCCGACAATGTTCCCCAACTCTGAGGATTTGGTTTTCCAGCAGGACAATGCTCCATGTCACACAGTCAGGTCAATCAACGTGTGGATGGAGGACAACAAGATCAAGACCCTCTCATGGCCAGCCCAGTCTCCAGACCTAAACCACAGTGAAAACCTCTAGAATGTGGTCAAGAGGAAGATGGATGATCACAAGCCATCAAACAAAACTGAGCTGATTTAATTTTTGTGCCAGGAATGGCATAAAGTCATCCAAGAGCAACGTTAAAGACTGGTGGAGAGCATGCCAAGATGCAAGAAAGGTGTGATTACATGTCAGGGTTATTCCAACAAATATTGATTTCTGAACTCTTCCCAAGTTCAAACATTAGTATTGTGCTGTTTAAAATTGATCATTATTTCTATGCATTATTCAAGGTCTGAAAACACTTCATCTTTGTTATTTTGACCAGTTGTCATTTTCTGCAATTAAATACTCCACGTGATTTTTTTCTTGTGGAGTTTGGGGGGTGGGTGGNNNNTGGGATGTCAGTAGTTCCAAATCAAACTCTAAATCAAACTGAATGCTAAACTTTTATTTATACTTGAACAATTCCTAATTCCACAGGTCACTTTATTTTTGCTGCTGCACATTTTAATGTACTTTTATATTTAATTCCATGCTGAGCCAAATTGCAACGAAATTTCGTTCTGTGTACACTTGTTGCATACTGAATGACAATAAAGGTTGTCTATGTAGTTTATGGAATAAAACAAAAATGCTTATGTTCCTCAAATGCATACCTAGAAATAGTAAAACCAGAGAAACTGAATTTTGCAGTGGTCTCTTAATTTTTTCCAGCGCTGTATTTTTAGAAGCTCTGATCAGCACCAGGGTGGTGCAGTAGCTAGCACCGCCACCTCACAGCAAGAAGGTTCCGGGTTTGACAGGAGCCTTTCTGTGTATAATTTGTATGTTCTTCCCATGTCTGTGTGGGTTTCCTCCAGGTGCTCCGCTTTTCTCCCACAGTTCAAAGAGATGCAGATTAGGTAAAAATACCCAACCACTGGGGCTGCACAGGCCAGTGCATACTTAGTGCTGGTCCCAAGCCCAGACAGATTGGGGAGGGTTGCATCAGGGAGGGCATCCGGTGTAAAAACCTATGCGGGCCATAAACTTGGGAAGGATGATCTGCTGTGGTATTAAGAAAGAGGAGAGAAGGTCTCGCTCTCTCCCTCACTTTGATCATGTGCCTTGATATCTGTTGTGGGAGTTATTGCAGAAGTATGGGTTCTCTAGGTCTGCAGTGTGACCTCAGTTGGAGTCAAGACTGAAGAGGTGTCAAAATATAATATGGGACAAAACATAACTTATTTGTAGATAATGTTCTCTTGGTACAGACAACAGAACTCTCGTTTCACTGCTGAGTATGAAGCATGAGACATGAAAATCAGCACCTCAATGCTATCAGTTTACTGGACAGTCTTTGACCCTCTCCTCACCCATGCTCTCAAACTGTGGGTAGGGACAAAAAGAACATGGTAAATACAGATGGCAGAAATTAGCTTGGCTTAAATCTCCATGACAGGGTGAGGAGGTTGACAATCTGAGAGCGCCTCAGAACAGAGCTGCTGCTGCAGGTAAAAGACGAGTTTAGGTGGATTAAGTACTTTATAAGGATACTCTCTGGTTGGCTCCCGCTAGAGCTATAGCAGATGCAACCTACTGGATAAAAACCCAGAGACATATCAGGACCCACTACAGGGAACAGATTACAGCTGGCTTGGGAAAATCTCAGGATTCCAAAAAGAGAGGCTGTAATTGTGTCCAAGGATAGAGAAGTCTGGCCTTCACACCCTATTCCCACTGCAGGGGAATAGGATGGAAGGAAAATTAATGAATAGACTCCATAATGCCTTGTATCCTAATCACATTTCCAGAACCTATGGAAGAAAATATCCCCACATCAGAGATCCTCCACCACACTTAACAGTAGAAATTAGCTTCTGTACAAGCCTAGGAGATCAGCACGATTGAACAAGTACATGACTGAACAGAGGGTACAAGTGTTGCAAAAGTGACAGAGAGAGAGACTTAATTGTAGAATTAATAGTTAAAAATTTTTTTACTCCAGGACTCCTAGAAACTTACAGTCATCCAGATCCAAGAGAGAAATTTCTTTTGCTTTTTTAGGTTGCTCTTCCAACTAAGAAAGAATGAAGAAAATAGCTTAAAATGTGAAATGCAACTTTATGAGAGATAGAAATGCACAAAGATCATGCAATGCAATTTTGTCTTTAGATAACGTATAAAGCAACTTGGAACGGCTTCAAGAATTCTGAGGCCACTACTGTAATCAATTTTATACAATAAATGCAGTTTTGCAAAATTATATTCTTGAAACAAAAGTACATCGTTCTACAAGTCAAACAGTTGATTCTTGCTTACTGAAAAATAAGAGATCAAAACCAAGTCAATATCATGTTTTAGTCATTAAGAGGGGATAATTATAATAATGCAAAACGTATTACTAGCTAACCAGTCTCAACTCTCTTACCTTCTTGACTGGTTTGGGTGGATTTTTTGCTGTCTGTTTAGTTGGGGAGTCAGAATCAGACTCTGAGCTAGATGAAGTGTCCTCTGAGGTGCTTGACTTGCTTCCCAAACCAACTTTACCCAAAAGTCTGTTGTTTTGGCCCACATCCGAGTCACTAAAAACACACAACATACAGGACCAGTGAAAAGTTTGGATACACTCATTTACAGTAACTGTAGCCAAACTTTTGACTGGTACTATGCATGGATTTATTTTATTTCTTTCTATTTATTTAAGAGAAGGGGGGGGGGGTGTCTTTCCAATGTTTCACAAATTTTAAAGCATAATAGTTATGATATGCACATGGTTGCATGCGTTTCTTACAGAAGCCAGTTTCCAGCATTGGTTGTCAAACCACCTAATGTTGCATCTGAATCATTTGAATATTAAATGAGCCTAAACATACTCCCACAGCTGGAGCAAACTTCAGTCATAGTGCTACCCTGAAAGTGAATTAAGCAATACTGCAGGAACAGCAACACTGTTGTAGTGAATATCAGCATGGCTGCAAGTAATCAGAGCCATGCTGATACCGTACTCAGTACAACATGATTGCCAGTGGGATACACTATTATACAACTGTTTTATGAATAATAAATTAATATAGAGCTACTGACATTTCAGACACAACATGACCAGATATTTTATTACTGCTCCATCAATGAAAATACCTCCCAAAAAAGCCACAGAATGTTGTGGACTGCCATGCAACCCTCCAGTCTTCTTGCTTTCCCTCTCTTCCCCACTGCTTTTCCATGAAATTCAACAGCTGGCTCCTACATACCGGTACAAGGTAGAAAATGTCCTGGACCTCGTCTTCAGTTCCTCTTCTCCAGAAACCAGTGCTACCCAACTCCACATCTTTGATAATCATTTGACACCCTTCATCACCTTCTCTGTCCTGCTTAACATCAGCTATCAATACCCTGCTCCCACATGCTGAAACCTCCATTCAGCCTTCCTTTTCTCTGCAGCTTCCTGCACTCCATCATGCTTTCCATACCCTGACTCATTTTCCTCTCTACCAGTGGAGTTAGCCACAGACACTTTCCTCTCTCCACTATCCTCATCCATAGACCTTCTCTGCCTACTATCTTCTAAACCCAGGAAGCTTTCTTGCAAAGTTCCTTGGCTACCTGATGTGTAGCACAGCAATCGGAGAGAATTAAGAGCAGCAGAGGAAAAAAAAAAATGGAGGAAATCACAATTTGACACAGATCTCGTTTCATACCACCCTCTCCTGTCCAAGTTCTCATCTGATGTAACTTCTGCTAAAACTGCCTTTTACAAGGAAAAGCTGGAAGGTTCTGCACAAGATCATTGCAAGCTCCATAAAGCCTTTTCTTCACTTCTCAATCCATCAGCTCCCCATTCACCATCCTCCTTGACTAATGATGACTTTGTGACCTTTTTTTGGTGGAAAGATTAAGAAAAAAAAATCTTCCAGACCTTCCCTCCCACATTAACTTTTCAATAATTCCCTTCTTTTTCTATGACAATTTTTCTTCACAGGATTAACAGAAGAGATCATCGTGTCCTGCAATCTCACCACCTGCCCACTGAATCACATTCCTTCCACAATGCTCCAGACCATCTCACAAGACTTCCTCCCCTTCATCGGTACCATCATTAATGACTCAATAACATCTGGTCACGTGCAACTGCATTCAAAACAGCAGGATTTTTTCCCCAACCTGAAGAATTCTACTCTGGGTCCCCAAGACATTCAACTGTTGGCTAGGATCACTTCTCTCTTCTTTCTAAAATCCTTACATGCACAGTCTACTGTCCAAAGCAGCACAGTCCACAGAAACTGCCCTTGTGGCTGTCACCAAGTAGCTCCATGCTGCTAGATCAGCTAAACGGTCAGTCCGCATCCTCACTGACCTAGCAGCAGCATTTGACAGTGAAATCACAAGACTCTTTTACCCATTCCCAGGACTCCTGGAATTCATGGCACACCAGGGCAATGATTTGCTTTCTTTCTGGAGGGATGGGCATATCAGGTGACATGGATCAGATCCACATCTGCTTCTTGCAGACTCTCCACTAAGGTCCCACAAGACTCAGTGCTTGGTCCACTTTTGTTCTTCTATACTCAATCTCTTGGTGAGGTTTCATATCTGTCCTCTCCTTTCCTCCATCAGACACATTTCTACTCAGATCTCAACATGTCTGGCAGACATTTCATCATGGATGGCCGCTCATCAGCTGAACCTTACACCCAGCAAAACTGAACTGCTGTTCATTCCAGAAGCTATATCCCCATGTCAGGCTCTTGTAATATTCCTGGACAACTCTCAGCTTCCGTCACTGCATGCAACCTTGAGGTAACCGCAGACAAATCAACTGTCCTCCTCAGTCACTGCTAAACTGACACACTCATGCCAGTTTCTCCTTTACAAAATCATAAGGATTCATCCATTTCTATCCACAGAAGCCACTTTGGTGCTTGTTCAGTTCCTTATTATTTTGAGACTGGACTACTGCAACTAATTACTTGCAGGTCTGCCTCTGCACCTGATCCAAAATGCAGCTGCACAACTTTTCAACCATCTCAAGGTCCAGGCACCCATCTACTTTAAATCACTTAATCACACCCTACACCACACAACATTCCCTCCAGTCCTATAGCACTGCCCATCCAGTCCCACCATTTTTTAGGATACAAGGTACATTTTCTATTGTGACACCTAGGTGGCGGAATGAGCTTCCCCCTAGATATCCAAAGAGCTTAGCCACCGGCAGGCTTCAGACTAATGTCTAAAGATCTCCTTCATGGAGTAGTATTTAAATTAGCACTCAATTTAAAATAAAAGTGTTAGAACAGGGTTTTAGATGGATTGTACTTTTAGTCCCTGACTTACTGAATCAATATGAAGATGTATCTATTGATAGTACTTAGAAGTCTCTTCTGCATTTGCAATGCTAGATACCATAAAATGTAAATGTATTAAATGTAAAAAGAACTGGCACCTGTCTTTACTGGGCGTTGTGCCCCGCTGAAGTTCTTTGTTTTTTCGAGTTTTCCTTTTTTTCTTTTCAGAACCCAAGTCGCTGCTCTTCTCTGATTGGCTGGAGCTCTCGTCAGACTCACAGCTACTTTCACCATTTTTCACACTCTCCGTGTTGCTGCTCGATTCTATATATATACACACATTAAACAGTATGAATAATTCAAGTTTACTATAACTCCATACTTCACACACAGAAATACAACCTTCACTGCTGCTACTGCTGTCCTCACTGCTGTCCTCACTGCTGCTATCTGATCCTTCCTCATCATCATCTTCCTCCTCTCCAGAGTCTGAGTAGAACTTGTCACTTGATGCAGCAGCTTTGGCTTTGCTTACAGATGGAGCCCATTCACCTACCTTACCCAGACACACACATTTTTTTTTTCAGTACAACTACATAATATTGCAACTAAAAATAGTTATACATGTACAACTGTACATTTTGTCCCATTATACAAATTTGGCAAAAGAAAAATGCACAATGAACTCTCCTCTTAGAAATGCACAAAAGATACAACATCTACTGTCATTCAACAAATCACATTTAGCAATGGTTGTTACCGGTTCCAGCACCTCCACATTTCTCACAGACTGGTCAGGAGCCACAGCCGGCCAATCAGATAGTTCCAGATAGCCTGTGGCTTTAGAGTTCAGAGTGTGGGACAGCGTGCCAAGCTGAAACCGATCCCGATCTGAGTAAAAGAGACATGAAAACAAGCAAAAAGTAGGAAAGAACTGAATAGAATGGGTGACTCAGAATTGTGAAAGCTTTTGGAAAGTTGAGCAAAACAAATATTACAATTCTCAGCAAATTGAAAAAATGCAAAGTTTAATGCTTGGTATACACTCGAGGATTTTTCAACTCTTAACTGCTTTTAAGAACATGGGATACCACAAACACGACAGATTTAACTGATTTTTAATGTTTTAATTGCAAGAACCCACACACCAGATGACTCAATTGAGATGGAGGACCACAGACTTGGTGATTATACTGAACAATTTCAGAGTGGCGATCCCAGAGAGTTGGGATTTTACAGAATCTCACTCTGAAAAAGTTAAGCACCCAGAGTGCTTAGATGCTGGTGCTCAGAAAAAAAAAGCCATATGGACACTTGCCCTGATGTATTATGCAGCGTGAACTACTGCTACAAGCTCATGTGTACACAGGTGGAGGGGAGAGTGAAACCTATGATCATTAAAAGCATGGTTATTTTTATACATTCTCGGACCTTCCACTACCATGCTGAACATCATGCTTCCTGGTCAGCTCACCCTGTGCTCAATATTCCATCACTGTTCATTTAACACTACATGATTTCTAGTCATAAATATCAAAATGCTTGAGTCAGAGAGGCTCCAATTTATGTCTGTAAAAACCTCTCACTATAGGATTTGGACAGACAATCGCTTCTGACCAGCCTCAAATGAGGAAAGCCCCCACAATTATCAGAAGGGGCAAACTGGACCCAAAATCAGCCTGCCCTCTAGTTTGAGGACAGACCAACTCTGTAAAACTGTAGGAAGCTACAGTTGAGGCCAGTGGACATCTACTTGTTCATATCACTTTCACACATTGATTACAGACAAAATTATTTCAGCTTTAATTCAGTATAATCAGAATTCCTGTGGCTCAAAAGTTTACATACACTAAATTGTTACCATGAGAAAATCTAAGCAACTCCGCAAAGATCACGGAAAAAATTCTGGACTTTCGCAAATCTGGTTCCTCCTTAGATGTAATTTCCAAAAGGATGGAAGGTATCATCAAATAAAAGTATATACATCCATCATGAAGAAAAAACTATTACCATGACCTGAAAGGCTGCCATGCAAGGAGGAAGCCCCTGAAGGGAGTGGGGCAAAGAAAGAAAGAAAGAAAGAAAGAAAGAACTTTATTCATCACACACTTGTGAAATTTCCTCTCTGCATTTAACCCATCTGAAGCAGTGAACACACACATGCACACACGTGAGCAATGAGCGCACACACATACCCAGAGCAGTGGGCAGCCATGTTAACAGCGCCCAGGGAGCAGTTGGAAGTTCGGTGCCTCGCTCAAGGGCACCTCAGCCCAAGGCCGTCCCATATTAACCTAACCTGCATGTCTTTACGTAAGCGCCGACATCGATATAGTTATATAAAAGATATTTTGGACTAAATATAAGTCTGTGTAAAACAAATTTTAAGTAAAAACTATGTTTTGTTAACTTAATACCACATACTGATTATTTTTTTAGAAATAATCATCTGGATGTCGATAATTGCGGAACAGTGTCACCATAATCTGATATGCTAAGTAATCGGGAATCAACTCTTTTTTTTTTTTTTTCCCTTTCAGTGGAAGTTTGAGTAATTATTCATGCACAATTTACGTACTGAAAATCTTTTCTACTTTTGCAACGGCCAAAAGATTGTTAAGGTGTCGATAATTGTAGCCACCGCTGTAGTTTCTTGCCTTCTTACTGTGTCTGAGGTCAAAGAGTAAATAATAATAATAAATACAGTAAATAATCCTGTTCCACAACTGTAGTAATCCATATTATGTCAAGAGCCGCTCAACTAAGTAAAGAGAAACAACATCCATCATTACTTTAAGATATGACGAGTCTTTTAATTAATAAAAGTAAAGAAAAAATACTGTAACAACAATCAGCACAGATGGTTTGACCTGTAGAGAACACAAATAGATAGACATGTTGATGTTGTGTTCCAGAACAAGCAGAAGGTGTTGATCACTTACAGACTCATCCAGGCGTGATTAAATTTCAAATTTGTTTGTTTGTGTGTTTTTACATCTTGGTTGGGGTCAAATATCCATCATAAGGACAGAAATACCTGACAGAACCTTCCAGATGCTGTATAGTACCACAGATAAATGTGAACTTTGAGTACAGTGGAGTAATCATTAAAGCCTTAATTCTAACTGTTCCCCATACAGAGCAGCGTCAGCGTTCAACCAGCAGAGAGCGCAGTCGGGTCACCATATCCATCTCAGTGGCTCCGCCCATGCCCACGTTCCCTTCCCCTCACTCCCTCAGGAGACAAGACCAGAGAAGTCGAAACTCACGTATGGTAAGCCTTATTATAGTTGTAGTCCAATAATAGATTGAATACTAATTTAACTATATTTCCTATCTTTTGACTGCTAACTTGCGGAATCATTAAACCACTCGTCTTGTATACAGCTTCAAGGTTTTTCAGTAAAACTGCAGGGTTTTTTTGTGTATGTCTTTTCCTTGTATTTCATGACACAGCTGGACAGAGCTGAATATCAGACAATACAGAGGAAGGTAATTCACATCGTTGTCCATGCCCAGTCCAATCCACCAATGTGACATTTGATTCATGATTTTTGGCCATAGTGCAATTTGATTAGTGATGCTGAGTTATATTAAGAAACACATTTGTCTCTGGTTCCTTCTTTCCTCTTTCCACCAACACCTGGAGCAGGAAAGAAGCACCAGAGAGTCAGACATACAGACTCTCCCCAGGAAAGTTATCCAGGTGCTACTTTTGCTACTTTGAACGTTGTCATTTTTATTCTAAAGGAGCATTTATTTATTTTTTGTTTAGATCCACGGTGATAAAAATGACTAATTTCCATTCTTACCAGCATTTTTCCTTTTTATATCATTTCCAACATCACTAAACAGACCACATTCCCAAATTAAATCAGGACAGTCCCAGTTTCACACACTATGCCACTTGGTCTCGGTAATTTGACTTAAATTGTTAAATTTAATTTGACTTTGATTGTTTGATGCAGAGAAACACTTTGAACAAACATCTTTTTTTATTTAAATGTGTGAAAACCTTTAATGATATAAAAAATTTAATTAAGAAAATTGTGAAACAAGTGTTGCCAGGCAAAAAAAACCTTACACAGCAGCACTTATTTTATACCTATATGTTGATAACGGTAATATTTCTCAATCATCAGCTGTCAGGTTATAGTCCTATGA
>JAODLJ010000004.1:19318456-19336740 GCA_027576115.1 Cathorops melanopus
GGCCTTTAAATAAGCAGCAGTGAAAACCAGGAAGTAAGTTCAGGGGAGAAGGAATTCCTGTCCCGGATCCAGATCGGCGCTGGCGTGAGAGATCCGTAATCTCCGGAGTGGATGTCCGGGGCAGAGCATGACAGTAATCACTGAACAATAAACACTATAGCATGCATGTGGAAATGGCTCAAAAAAGTGACGAGGCTGTTCTTACTATAATGTCATTTAAGGCTCTGTCACATATGGTTGTGAGATCATGAGAATGTTGGTCTTTTTATCAGGTTTTGTCTAAAATCTGAGAGTTTATGAAAGGTTAGTGTTTTTGCTAGAAATTTGAACATCCACTAAGTTCTAACAGGACACTTTGATGGCGACAGGTTGTGATAAATGCGTTCTTATTGGGAGTTTATGTTTAACAGTAACTGAACTGTAAAAGGTGCTGTGTCACAGAACCAGCTCACAGGCTGTTAGCAGTTAGGGTACGAGTTCTACATAAATCAGCAAAATCACTTAATTCCTGACAGGTACATTAAACACATGACTAGTAGTTATGTATGATGTAAACATGCTGAATGCATGCTGTGTTTTTCAGGGAGGTCTACCTGCATGGCTGCTCCAGAACCCCAACATTATCCTGCGGTCAGCAGACTCAGGTACATGTTAGCATCCAGACGTTTACTGTTTACCAGGGTTGATTGTTTTAGCTTGCTGACTGTCTGTGTTTGTGTGTCTGTGTATGTGCGTAGAGTACATGCAAGCTGTAGGTAATTGGCTGGCTGTGCTGCTCACTAAAATGTATCCATGGCTCTATCAGAAAGGCGGGAACATCATCAGTGTGCAGGTATGCAATGCTAATCACAGGAAAGCTAAATAAAGCATAACGTATAAACATGATAAATTGAATGCGTGTGTGTGTACAGGTGGAAAATGAGTATGGCAGTTACTTTGCGTGTGATCATAGCTACATGCGGTCTCTTCGGTTGCTGTTCCGGAACTTTCTCGGAGAGGATGTGATTCTGTTCACCACTGATGGAAACAGAGATAAAGAACTGGCGTGTGGAAGCCTGCAGGGGCTGTACGCCACCATCGACTTTGGCACTGGTGTGTGTGTGTGTGTGTGTTTTAGACTAATTCAGACTGAATACTGCAGGGCTCATCAGCTGGTGGGCTGTAGTCTGGATATGGACGCAGCAAAGTATTTCAGAATATTCCTACCTGAGCCTATAAATGCATAACAAAAATTAATAAATAAAAAGATCAGATTGTCTGTTTCAGTTTAACTGAATCATGGGCATTTATGTACTTTTTTAGCTGAAGGAGGTTATCAGAGACCAGCTTCAGAGTGAGAGATATTAGCTCAGAAAGAGGAGAGTTTTTTATAGAGTGTTTATTTTTTAGTTCCCTTCTCTGGTATGATTAATGAACTGAAAACATAACTTGTTTAAAAATCCATTATGCATTTATTCTCCCTGCATCACATTCGGAACAGATGTCTTATCTGCTTGGGGGGTCTGGTGTTCGTCAAAAGTGTTAACATGAAACATAACCACTGTAAATTGTCACATTTTAATCCATAAATTAATCTTTAACAGTTCAGCATTATTCAAAGCTTTATAAACAACAAATTTTGTATAACTGGATCTTCACAAAGCTTAGTTAAATGAGCTGAAGTATAATTATGAAGCTGGAGGATTACAGTAGATAGATGAAGACAGCTGGACTGATCATTTTATTCAGTGTGTCAGACCTTTCTGTTTCGTTATCAGATACAAACATCAGTGATGCATTCCTTCGTCAACGAAGATTTGAGCCCAGGGGCCCTCTGGTGAGTTTATATTTTCATTATAACAAACACACACACATACACAAATATTATGTTTATAAGGTGATGTTTACACAGAGATTTGAGACATATCTAGCAGAATTGTGGGAGGTTGTGGCATTGCTGCATGGAAATTGGGAAGCTGAGGTATGGAAGCTGAGGTAGGGAAGGTGAGGTAGGGGAGGTCAGGAAGGTGAGGTAGGGGAGGTGAGATTGGGGAGCTGAGGTTGGTGAGGTCAGGAAGCTGAGGTAGGGGAGGTGAGGTAGGGAAGGTGAGGTAGGGAAGGTAAGGTGAGGTTGCTGAGGTAGGGAAGATGTGATGGGGAGGTCGGGAAGCTGAGGTAGGGAAAGCGAGGTTGGGAAGGTGAGAGCTAAACTAAATGTGCATGTTGTGTGTTTTAGGTGAACTCAGAGTTTTACACAGGTTGGCTGGATCACTGGGGAGATAACCACGCCTCTGTCGACACACACAAAGTCAGTAAGATGTTGAGAGACATGATGAGCATGGGCGCTAACGTAAACATGTACGCTCAAGGTTTAATTTACACTGTTTTATTTTATTTATATTTTCTTAATCTTATTTATTTATATCAATCCAGACATGCATCTCTCAGTCACCAGTAGAATGAGCTAATGAGCTAAAATAACTAACCTGGATGATACTTAATTCTGAAGTCTTTAGGAGAAGCACATAAACACCAATAAACACCATTACTTTAAAATAAAATGAGGAAAAAATTTGAGAAATGAGAGTACAAAGACAGTGATGGATTAGGATTGTTAGCTAAAGCGATTTGCACACAGAAATCCCACGATATTGCTGTAAAAAAGATCCATCAGTATGCTGGCTTTAGTTGTTTATACCGAACCAAGCAAAGTGTACCGGCTTTCTGGAAGCAGAGGTGTGACACGTAACACAATGGAGTGACGGTGTCTAGTGTGATTTATAACACACTACACGTCGGAAATACAAATAGCTCCAGCATACCAGCGTTACTTTAAAACAAAAATGGTGGGTGACCTGTGTGTTGAGGTGCTTTTGTTAGCTGTGAACATGAATACCCCTCTTCAAATGCAAGCAAAGTTGCTGAGCATTGTGGTTGTGGATCAGAAATATGTTGGAGGAGAAATTGAAGAGAAGAGGGAAGTGATTTGAGGCAGAAGTGCTTGCGGACCATAAAAAGCGTAGACAGAGACATTTGAATTCACACTGGTCAAAGAAAGAAGAGTGTCAATGTCAAAAATGTCACACCCCTGTCCTGCCGTGCCGGCTGTCCCTTTTTACATAGACGTCAATTCCGGGTCCTTGACTGTCATCCATTCCGGCTCAGAAACAGAAACAAAATGATCTACATTCCATATTCAGACCTTTTACACAGAACACTGAAGTGGAATAAAGGTGCCTTGAACAGGCTGTGTATTAGATAGATAGATAGATAGATAGATAGATAGATAGATAGATAGATAGATAGATAGATAGATAAAACTTTATTGATCCCTTTGGGAGGGTTCCCTCAGGGAAATTAAAAACCTGATAATATCAGGTTTTTAATTTACACAGCCATGTAATAGCCTCTGTGTGTGTGTGTATAAGATATGCATCAAGTATTGACGCATCAATGATCAGATGTACTATAAAAGGGATCTCAGTCTTACTTTAAGCTCTGTGTCTTGATCTTCTTCAAAGCATTGGGCCAGTAACTCAATCTTCTCTTTCAGGGCTGCTTGTTCTCTGTCTAGAAGCTTCAGTCTGCTTTCCTTGCTGTCTGCTGTATTTTTGGAAACCTGTCCACTACACTTCTCCAAAATGCTGCTAAACTATAGGAGACAAAACAAACAACTTCGAACAATTTTTCTAATTTTTTGGGGGAATTTTATTCAAGTCACGTTCTGGACCCTCAGAGAAATAAAAAGTGAAATCTATTTTCTCAAATCTAATTACAGAACCTTAACATGTAAAATAATTATTGCTGTGTTGTGTCTTAAATAGCTGATACCTCCTCTATATTTTTTGATATGTCTTTTAGTCCCGGTGCATGCTTCTCAAGAACCTTAGCCAGCTCCCGAACATTATTTATACAGTCATCCATCTCCTTTTTGCTTAACGTGAAGTCAGGAGAATGCATCAGTTTGTTTCTCACAGTGATGACCTTCATGATGAACAGAAAAATGAAAATAAGCATGACCTCCCATTTGGCTTAAAATTTATACTTATAATATCATAGAGTTATCAGCTTTGTCTGTGCATATACAGGCAAAAACACAAACATTAAAATGAAAAAAGGAATACATGTGACCTGAACATTTCAATAATTTTACCTGGGTTAGGTACTTGCCCTCTGTAAAGGCTTTAAAGTGCTTGCACTGAGTCATGAAGTTCAGGATGGCAGAAATGTCAAACTGATCAAAACTGTGATGACCTTTTGTTCCACGTATCATATAAGCCTGAGGAAAACAATCCAGATTAGCCGACATAAAAATCAATGCAAAGCATCCCATATAGGAAATCACCACCCTGAAACCCATTTTATCTGTATGTCTGTGTGTCTGTATATATCGATCAGTCATAACATTATAACCACTGACAGGTGAAGTGAATAACATTGATTATCTCATTACAACGGCACCTGTCAAGTGGTGAGACATATTAAGCAGCAAGAGAACAGTCAGTTCTTGAATTTGAGGTGTTGGAAGCAGGAAAAATGGGTGAGCGTAAGGATCTGAGTGACTTTGACAAGGGCCAAATTGTGATGGCAAGATGACGGAGTCTGAGCATCTCCAAAATGGCACATCTTGTGGGGTGTTCCCGGTATGCAGTGGTTAGTACCAACCAAAAGTGGTCAAAGGAAGGACAACCGGTGAACCGGCGACAGGGTCATGGGTGTCGAAGGCTCATTGATTTACATGGGGCACAAAGGCTAGCCCATATGATCCAATCCCACAGAAGCGCTACTATAGCACAAACTGCTGAAAAAGTTAATGCTGACACCTTTCTGTTTTAGCCAGCATTAACCTTTTTCAGCAGGTTGTGCTACAGTAGCTCTTCTGTGGGATTTTCTATAATCACCTGTGTATTTATACTAAAGATTAATACGCAAGTGGTCTCAGGGTGGATTTTTCCTTTAATATGATCTCACTTGAGATAATACCACACACACAAAGTTAAAAGATGAAGGAATGTGTGTTATGTGTGCTGCTCAGAACTTACCTTGGCCACTTCCCATTTGTCTGTAGGCCATAGCTGTGGCTGGCAGTTTTTCCAATGTATGTCATTATGCTTGTTGTTATGATTATTCAAGATCGCATCTTTCCACTTCTCACACTTATCACAAATTGGAAACTGTGGAGAGCCATGTTTATTTGAGAAACACAATTTCACAGACATACACCTGTCCTTCCAAAGATTATACTCTCATACTACGTGAACACAAAAGGTCTTTAAATTGGTTCTCAGTTATGGGATAAGAACATGTAATTTCTAGTGGATACACTAGATATGGATAGTCAATAATGAACAACTGCTCCAACATTGCGTTGATGTAAACCTAAACATGGTCAGTGTAATGTAGAACTAATGGGTAACACACTTTGGCTTAAGGAGCACATACCATGCTAGGAGTTAATTAAGGTCTGGTTACTTGTTTAATAAGCACTTGTAAAAGGTAGGCCTACAGAATTTTAATGATCAGTAATCACATTTACTGTTTCTGTGTTTGGTACACCAGCTGCACGATGGCACAGAGGAAGGTGCTCCAGGGGGTCATAAAGGACACCCAGAAAATAGTAGGCTGCCCTGTCCCCCCATTGGAAGAACTACACAGTTCCCACTGCCTCAGGAAAGCTCAACACATTCTGCAAGATTCATCACATCCAGGTCATAAACTGTTTGAACTGCTGCCATCAGGCAGACAATACAAGACGCTTAAAACACGGACAAACAGACTGAGAAACAGCTTTTTCCCAGTAGCTGTCAGCACACTGAATGCTGCAAGTGTCTAGATGTTTTGTATTGTGTGGTTGTTTTTTATTCTTTCCTTTTAAAAGTATTTTATGTTTTTGTATATATTATTTGATATTTTGTATGTATTTTATAACTTTTCCCCTTTTATGTTGCACTGATTAAGGTCTGCACTTTAATTTCGTTGTACATGTTACAGTGACAAAGATTTCTATTCTATTCTATTCTAATATGGATTACTACAGTTGTTGAATAGGGATATTTACTGTATATTTATTATTTGCTATTTACTGTTTGAAGGTCTATAATGCATTAAGAAGGCAAGAAATTCCATTAATTACAGTGCCCTCCACAATAATTGGGACACTGTAGCAGCATGGGCGTGGTTGAGCGTTGGCTGTGAATGGTGAGGAATCAGGTGAATCAGCAGGTAACGTGATGAGTTACACCTATGGTTGATTACTGGTAGTCTACTAATGTGAGGTTTTTGTGTTTTTCAGGAGCCGGTAACAAGAGAGAGCTGAGCCACCCAGCACTGTTTCTGTGTTTGTGACTGTGTGTACATAGAATTGTATTCACTTAAAAGTGAAAGTGAAGGAAACAAAAATGCACCGTGATTTGTCAAGCCTGTTTCCCAGTTCCTCATTGCCTCAACTTATAAAGTTGTGAAAAAACGTCATCATGGAGTCCTTGCCATTCATGGAACTGATCTGCGTCCTCAATGCCACGCACCAAACCCAGCACCCAGAGCTGGTTGCCCTGTGCACAGAGCAAAACTGATGCTTCCAAGCCCTGCTCCAGGATCAACAGGAGGCTCAGCAGGTGTTCCAGAGCCTTATTTTGCCCAGGGGTACCCCAGCAGCAGGGGCTGTGGCATCCCCGGGCTGCCCTCCAGTCAACATCACCAAAATGGGGTTTCACAATGACCTGGAGACCTTCCTAGCGCTCTTTGCGCGAGACATGTTGGCAAGGGGATGGCTGGAGGAGCAGCATAACAGGAGAGGCCCAGCTTGCAGCCCCACAGTTGCCCACTGAGAACAGACTGGAGTATCCAGATCTAAAACAGGCCATCCTACAATGTGTCAATGTGTTGGCCGCACCTCCAAGCAACACTGTCAGCACTTCATTGTGCTGACCACGGAGGAGGTCAGTCGGTTGGCCATTTGCATTGGGTCAGCAGCTCCACGATGCCTGCCGGTGGTGGTTGAGGGCAGAGGACAGCAACACAGAGGAAGTCATTAATACAACGATGCTGTCACAGTTCATTGCTTGGATGCTGGGGGGAACAGTGGAATGGGTCCAGTGCCACCATCCCATGCGGCTGAACAGCGCGATCTCCTTGGCTGAGGACCATCTGGCAGCATTTCCGGGAACAGGCACTACCACAGCTTCTCTTTCTCTCTCCTCCCTTTGCCCCTCCCCTACCCCAGCCCTGCAGAAACGGGGGCCAGTTCCTGTGGAAACCCGCTCCCCAAATCCATGTCTCTCCTTGTGTCTCCTCAAACCCTTCTCCTTCTGTGTCTGTGCTGCCGCTAACCCCTTCTCTCTCTCTCCACAAATGGACCCATCCCTGCCCACAAAAACTGGGAGAAAGCCCACGCAGGTCTCTTGGCACAGCAGGAGGCTGGGATTTCCTGGCACCAGCATTTCCGCAAAGAGGTGGGGATTCTGATTTGCATTCCTGATGCACCACAGGTCGTGTCTCTGGAAGTATTCAAGGGGATACATATCAGGCCTTGGTGGATTCTGGTTGTAATCAGACCTCTGTCATGCCCTAGAAAAGGCACCAACTGTCCATGCACTAGAAAATGCACAGTTGATGAAGGCAAGGTATGTGCATGGACATGTTAACAAATATCCACTAATGCCCATCACTATTCATTTCCAAGGAGAAAAGCAGAGTGTGGAGACAGCGGTCAGCCCAAGCCTCACCCATCCACTGATCCTGGGGACAGATTGGTCTGGGTTTAGAAAATTAATAAAAAAAGGTAGTGGATGGGTCATGCAGTAGTATGTCAGGGGGGAATTCCGCTGCAACACTGGTTGGGGAGGCGGTCCCAGGGCCGTCTGCATCAGCTGCATGTCATGATACGGAGAGTGGGGAGGGCACTGCCCTCCTCTCTCTCTGGGGAATCCTCTTGGAGATTTCCCGCAGGAGCAGACATAAGACGAGACTCTGAGACACCCTTTTGACCAAGTGAGAGTAATCAATGGTCAAAACCTCCAGCCTAATGTTGCACTTTCCTACCTATATTTTGCTACTATTAAGGATAGGCTATATTGAGTAAAGCAGAACACTCAGAGTAAAGAATATATGACACAGTTGTTGGTCCCAAAGAAACATAGGGAACTTTTATTCCATGCGGCTCATCATAATCCTATGGCTGGACATTTAGGTCAGGATAAGACACTGAATTGTCACATGGCCCACTTCTATTGGTGAGGGATTTGCACCGAAGTCCATAGTGTGCAGCTTGTTGCGAATGCCAGCTGATGAATCCAGTGACCACCCCAAAAGCACCTTTGCAACTATTACCTCTCATCAAAATCCACCTCAAGACAATTGGCATGGCTCTCATTGGGCCATTAGATCAAACTGCACAAGGGTATCACTTTGTGTTAGTCATAGTGGATTATGCAGCATGATACCCGAAAGCAGTGACTCTTCATGATATCTCTGCACATTGTGTTGCCAAAGCACTCTTCCACATTATCTCCTGAGTTGGGATCCCAAAGGAAATCCTGACTGATCAAGGCTCTACTTTCAGGTCATGTACACTACACAAACTGTAAGAATTATTGGGAATTAAATTGATTTGTACTAATGTTTACCATCCACAAATGGACAGGCTGGTTGAATGATTTAATCAAACATTTAAAAACATGATTTGTAAGTTTGTTCAGAGGGATGCTAGAAATTGGGATAAGTGGCCCAACCCTCTGTTGTTTGCAGTGTGTGAGGTCCCACAAATCTCCACCGGGTGTTCCCCGTTTGAATTGTTAAATGGGCACAAGCCTCGTGGCATCTTAGATGTCATTTTATACACCAATTATGACTTAGATATCATTTATATACACCAGCCTCATCTAACTGGCAGAGGAGGCATTGCAGTTATTTATAATGATTATCTAGGTGTGGGGTGTATGGGGTAACAGGGAGGGAGAGTACTGCAGTGGGGGCTTGCCGTGCCCTTTCAAGGGTAGCTCATCCTACTTTGGATACCACCTGGCACCCAGCTCTCACCTGTGGCTCCATGAAGCTGTAACATGCACAGCAGTCACACCCCGGGCAACCGCTTTGACAGGCGGGCTAAACCAGGTGAGGGTAGCTGGTTGGGTCACAAACCTGCTGGTGAGCTAGAAGGTGGGGCGTGTCTATTCCTGCATGTGAAAACTGGACCTGGCAGATTGAGTGGAGGAGGCCAACAAAGGCCCAACGGTCATGAAGGCGGTGACAGCATAGCGTTATGGAGCACTTAGGGTACGTCAAGACAGTACAGGTGTCGTGGTCATCAACTGCAGCCAAAGAAGTCTCTGGTCGTGATGGTACTTTCATACCACTGGAACCTGACTTCCAAGACCGAGAGGGTGGGACTGCATCGGGCATCCACTTTCCTACTATAATCACTTCCCACACAGGTTTCTATGTGCAATCTCTCATCTCTCGTGCTCTGCTAGCTTCAAAGCCTTGCGGCAATGGGGAAGGCGTGAAGCAACAGGTGGAGGTGACCACTGGGAGTTGTAGTCTCAACTTTGCATGCAGACAGCTTGGTGACAATAGCCACTCTCTTATCTCTGGCCCTGGGAAGACAGAGGAGTTTGGTGTTCTTCCAGGCGAATGATCAGCCTATTTAGGGTAGCACTGCTCACTGTGAGGACAGGAGGAAAGAGACTAGAAAAAGTGTCTCAAACATTGCTTGTCCCTACCCCAACTGGCTAGCTAGCCATGGCTGGCAGTTCTACCCACATAGTGGTCGAAATGAACAAATAACAAGGAACCATACAAAAAAGAAAATTATGATCTTGGGTGCATGGAACGTCCGTACAATGATGGACAGGCAAACCTTCACAAGACCAGAGAGGAGAACAGCCCTTCTAGCAAGAGAACTGGCCCAATACAGAATTGACATTGCCACACTGAATGAAACCAGGCTTACAAGGAAAGGATCTGTTGCCAAACCCAAAGGCGGCTGCACCTTCTGGAAAAGCAAAGCCTAGAATGAGGATAGAATTCATAGAATGGGACTGGCCATGAAGATGACACTTCTCAACCAGTTACCATACCTTTCTATCTCAATCAATGAATGCATGACAAAACTGCGATTCCCCTTTACTCTGCACGTCATGTTACAGTCATCAGTGCCTACACCCCCACCCTGACCAGCAGCAATGAAGCAAAGGAAGCTTTCTATGAGGATCTTCATCACCTTGTGAAGGACAGCCCTGCTGAAGACAAACTTATCTTGTTGGGTGACTTTAATGCTAGAGTTGGCACTGACTATAGAAACTGAAAAGGCGTACTCAGCCTGCATGGTACAGGGAAAATGAACACCAATGGTCTACTCCTCCCAAGCCTCTGTGCTGAAAATGAACTAACCATTACCAACACCTTCTTCAAACAAGCAGACAAATATAAAACAACTTGGATGCACCCAAGGTTTAAGCAATGGTACCTACTTCACGACGTGATTTGCCGCAGCTGCGACATCAAAGACTGTAGAGTAACCAGAACCATGTGAGGAACTGAGTGCTGGACCGACCACTGTCTGGTCAGATCAATACTTATGTTGCACATCATCCCCAACCATCAGAAGTCATCCAAGCCTGTCAGGCCATCCTTCAACACGGAGAAACTGAAGCATCTGGACCTGCATGAACAATTTATAACCAGCCTGGATGACAGACTGAGCTCCCACAGACCCCTGTCTGGGAGTGCGACACAGCAGTGGGATCAGTTCAAAACAGCAGTGAAGGAGGCAGCCCTGCTGATGCTCGGACCAAAAAAAGAGAGTGCATCAGGACTGGTTTGATGAGAATGATGAAGCCATCACACAGCTTCTGAAAGAAAAACAAAAGGCCTTCACAGCATGGCAGAATGACATATCCTCCACCTCAAAAAGGGACCGCTTCAAGCAACTTCAGAGCCAGGCTCAAGGTGTGTTCCGCCGCATGCAGGACGAGTGGTGGAGTAAGAAGGCAGATGAAGTCCAGCATTATGCTGATAGTAAGAACTCCAAGAAGTTTTTTAGCTCCATCAAGGTAGTGTACAGACCGTCTAAACCTAGCATGATTCCACTGCTGTCAGCCAATGGCACACTGGTGATAGAGAGAAGTGCCATCAATGAGAGGTGGAGGGAACACTTCAGCATCCTTCTCAACAGACCATCCATGTCAGCACAGAAGCCCTGGACCAGATTCTGCAGACCCATGATAGACAGACTTGACCTTCCTCCAACCTTGCAGGAGGTCGGGAAAGCCATCAGCCAGACTAGTTCACGAAAAGCTCCCGGGATGGATGGACTCCTTGCCGATATATTCAAAGCAATAGCACCAGTGGCCCGCGAAACCTTCCACAACATCCTTAAAAACATATGGGAAAAAGATGACATGCTGCAAGGGTTCAGAGATGCCACAATCATTTCCCTTTTCAAAAACAAGGATAGCAAGTCAGACTGTGGCAACTCCCGTGGCATTTCCTTTTTGTCTATCGCTGGAAAGATCCTTGCACTCATCATCCTCAACCGCCTGGTCTCTACTGTCTCAGAAGAAAATCTACTGGAAGCACAGTGCAGCTTTCGTCCAGGCTGTAGCACTGATATGATTTTCACAGTCGGTCAGGTGCAAGAAAAATGCAAGGAACAGAACCTGGACTTATATGCAGTCTTCATTGACCTGACCAAGGCTTTAGATACTGTCAGCAGGGAGGCAGTTGAGAAATTCAGCTGCCCAAGAAATCTCAAGTGATGGTTCCCTTGACAAGGAGATCAAACGCCAGGATCTGCAAAGCAAGCCAACTTGGCAGACTGTGATCGCGAGTACTGAGTCAGCACAGCATCCAGCTATCAACCAAACTGATAGTGTACAAGGCCATTGTTATCCCTGGCCTGCTCGATAGTTGTGAGACCTGGACTTTGTACAGAACTGTCATCAAACTGCTAGAACGCTTCCACATGTGCAGCCTACGTGCAATCCTCAGTATATAATGGCAGGATAAGATTACAAACCTTGAAATCCTGGACAGAGTAGAAACCACAAGCATCCAAGCCACCATCTTAAAAGCACAGCTCTGATGGACAGGGCATGTCATCTGAATGGATGACTCAAGAATCCCCAAGCAGCTCCTTTACAGTGAACTCTGCCACAGCAAAAGAAACACAGGAAGACCCCACAAATGATGCAAAGACAGTGTCAAGATCAACATTACACATGCTGGCATCTTCCTTAGGCAGCTAGAGGAATGCGCACTAAACCGAACTGCCTGGCACACACTGGTCACACATGCATTTGTCACATTTGAAAACAACAGACGCAAAAACATTATTGAGGCCCACATGAGAAGAAAGGCAACAGTGGCGACACCTGGCATGCCTGGACAGTTTGACTGCTGGCACTGCGGATGACCATGTAAATCTCACCTAGAGCTCTACAGCCACATGCTGTACCAGCCAAATGCTCTACCACAACAATCCTGACTGAGATGATAGTAATGCACATGGAGGTCATAGTCAGACACAACGGATGATGGTCTAGACGTAGCACAAAAACCTGGTGATAAATTCATTGCGTTTGAAGTTCTTTATATGAACGTACATACATGTGTAGCCACAAAACTAAGTCTGTCCAGTCAATTCCGTAACTTATTATTTACTGACACCTAGGACCATATTCTGAATTTCTTTCTGAATTTGTGAATTTCATCTCCGACCTGGTTGTTTCCTTAGATAAAGCCTTAGTTGTTGGTGACTTTAATATTCACTTAGATAACTCAGAAGAACCTCTGAAAACAGCATTCATGTACATTCTAGATTCAGTAAGGGTTAATCAGAATGTCATACGACCTACTCATAATGGTGGTCAACTCCTGATCTAATACTAACATTCAGATTAAATATAGTAAATACAATACAAATACTCAGACACTTCCCCAGTCTGAAGCTACCTCAGATCACTATGCCATCTCATTCAAAATATGTCTGAGCAATAATACATGCACCTTGCCACGTTACTGTGTCAAATGTACATTCACATCGGCTACTGCACAAAGTCTTATCAATAGTCTCCCAAAAATATCAACTTTGATTGGATCACCATCAGACCCCACAGAACTTGATTAGGCAACTGAATGCTGAGAGTCAACGTTTTGCTATACTTTCAACAACAATGTAGCTCCACTTAAAAGAAAAATGATTAGAGAAAACTAGCACCCTGGTATAACAATTACACGCACACTTTCAGACAACTCTAAAATTAGAAAGTAAATGGCCTTGAAACAAAATTGGTAGTTTTCCAATTAGCATGGAAGGAGAGCCTCTTGAAGTATAGAAAAGCTCTTCGTGCTGCTAGATCAATGGACAGAGTAGAAACCAATCAAACCACCCTAATAGAGGATAACAAAAATAATCCTCGATTCTTATTTAATACTGCAGCAAAATTAACTAGGAAAAGACCACCATGCAAACATGTACACCTTCAATATGTAGCAGCAACAAGTTCATAAATTTTTTTCAATAGCAAAATTGAAAATATCAGACAAAAAATTCAAACTACTAATTTAAGGCCAGACAATTTAAGTAACCCTTTAGTTAAAAGAAAACCCATTTTTAAAATACAGTTATGAAGATAGATTATGATATAAACTAACGATTCATGTGAATAATGAAAATAAAGAGCTCACACAACTAAGATACCCATCTCCAAAAGTCAAGTTTCTATGCAGAATGGATGATTTCATGGAGGCCACCATTGCAAATATTTTAACCAATTAGAAAAATCCCCCCGATCGTTTCCGGCAGTGCTCTGACATCATTTGAGTGCAAGACACAGAAGCTCCGCATAGCGAGTAAGACTTGAAGCTGCCCCTGGCTGGAGATTATTTCATTAAAAGTTTATATGGAAAAAAAAAAGAAAAAGAAATTTCATTTCTCTAACAAAAAAGTGGAGGGGGAAAGATAATACTGATGTCACTGATGAACAGCGAGGGAATAGTGAACAGCTGATGTATTCCTATGTGACTGAATGCAGGGAGGTAACTTTTCATATTTATATCCCTGGGACAAGGAGTGCTGCTGTGACAGCCTCATTCTGCAGACTAGCCTTGCTAGACAACCTACAAACAGATTTGCATACAATCTGACTTACCTAAATCTGGTGAAGAGGCAAGTGCGCAAGTTTTTCCATGTTTCTGGCAGCATAAGCACTCGTTAGCACGCTTAGCATGCTCTCGACTCATTCATGAAAAACTTCCTCGTTAAGACATCACCAGGCTAGCCTACCGTAATTACCATAGGAGAGTGTCCAACCCCCGTAGCAATGCAGAAAGAGGATAAACAAAAACTGCTTCATGCAGCTCGTGTGCTCTGAACATTTTGAAGAAAACTGTTTCACTCAAACTCAGGTGCACTGGCATTAGGAATGTACAAGCCAGTGCTGAATCCAGATGCGGTTCCCATAATCTTTGGCCAAAAAGTGGACAAGACAAATGAGACAACAGTAGTCCACAAAAGAGAAGTTCAAAGGGTAAGAAAACACTTTTTATGACTTCCCTAAGTTTTTATAAAGCGTGATGTAATTTTGAGTTCCTTTGGGCATAAATGTAATAATTGCTGATGCAGCTAAGCGGCTTGATGTTTGTTGGGTGTCTTGCTTTGATTCAGTGTTGTCAGAAAAGCCTTGGTAATGACGAACTAAAACAGTCATTTAACACAGGAACTCTATAAATATTGTTCACTTGTATGTAACTAATTGATATGGTAATGCTTGTTTATCATCATCGTTATTCGTCATTGTCCAAAATACTCGAGGAAATCAGTGAAGAAATGTCACTGGCGCAATGGTCCATTTTGTCGAATATGGCCGTGTATTGTAAGTGACGTCACACTTTAAGGAAACCATTCTGAGTTCTTTTAGGTATACAGGAATTTGTTTGTGGAATAGCCAACCTCAATCAGTGCAATCTAGTCAAACACGTGATAATTTTAAGAAACGGGTGAAACAGTTTTTATGGAGTAAATTCCAAACCCAGTTTTATTATCTGCATATAACTAATTTTTAATAATTTTGGTACCATTTCCATAATCTAGTTGTATTCTGTGATCATTACAGTTAGCATATTTTTTTTGTTTATGACTTTCATCATTGTTTATACAGTTTTGTCAATTTATTATTGTCATTTATATTTTATTGTTTCCTGCTGTCATCAAGAGTACCACAGTGGATATAAGTGTATTTTATACTTTGTATAAATGACTCACATATGACATATGACTCACATATGACATATGAGTTATGTGAGTCAGTGTTATTTATACTGTATCTTTTACACATATGAATTTTACCAAATAAATCCATACCATACCAGCAGCTTGGGTGTTTCTGGCAATATTTCCGCCTTTTTTCGTACAAGTGCATCTTCCTGTAATGTTCACATGAATCCTGTATAGTAAAGCAGTGTTTGTTTACCCTCTTTTTGTGTTGCTGCGGGGGTTGGACTGCCTACTACGGTAATTACGGTAGGCTAGCCTGGGGACGTCTTGATGAAGTTTTTCATGAATGAGTCGAGAGCATGCTAAACATGCTAACGAGTAGTATAACGCATAGTTTCAGCCTCATTTTACAGGTGGAGTTTAGGTTTGTTCGTAAGTCAGGGTTGCAGCTCATTAATACGCTATTTCAGATGTATAGTGAAAGAAAAAAAAAAAAAGACTGTCAC
This sequence comes from Cathorops melanopus, assembly GCA_027576115.1. Taxonomy (NCBI): domain Eukaryota; kingdom Metazoa; phylum Chordata; class Actinopteri; order Siluriformes; family Ariidae; genus Cathorops; species Cathorops melanopus. Next base: position 19,334,156 of record JAODLJ010000004.1, read on the forward strand.
CTTAGTAGACCTTTCGCTTTGCCCCTTCAGTACTGAAGTACACATTCAGCCTTGCGCCCAAATGACATCACGCATCGCCCTTCCAACAGGCAACATGGCAGCCTCCTGGTGGCATTAGAGCAGCGATCCAAAAATGCTCACAACTTTCTTATAAATGGTCAAACATGCTTGAAACTTTTCTTACGGACTCTCAATATTACAAGCTACCAACCCATGCATGTATTTACTTTGCATTTTTTATTCCTTTAAAGATGAGTGGTTAATGTTCTCTGATAATGACTGAAAAGTTAGGAGTCTAAACCCCAAACATCCCAGAGTGATTGTTGAGTTCTTGAACAAGCACACAAATTTCTTTCCCTCTGAGGATTACTAATATAACTCCGAAATAAATGCTTCTCATTTCAGTGTCTAATATGTATCATGTTATTCCCTCTTTTCTGACTTATAGATTCCAGCAGAGTCACCTTTGATCCAATTACTGCTAGTGCTTCGGTGCTTCTCTCTGAAGATGGCCTGGCTGTCACAGTGGAGCACAGTGGGCTCCTTGCCTGGAAAGACTACCAGGTCAATAAAGAGATAGGCTTCAGGGTGCTGTGCTCTCAAGAGTTCAGCAGTGGGAAGCACTACTGGGAGATTCAGCCACCGGAGGACGAAGACAGCAACTGGGCCGTGGGTGTGACATATAAAAACAAGCAGGACCATTACCAGAGTTTGGGCCAAAACAGCAGCTCCTGGTGTGTCAGATGGCAGAACAAAGGGGAAGATAAGGATAATGACAAGATGGCTGACAATATGGAAGAAACAAAAGATGGGAAAGTAATATTGCCAAAGTCACTGGTGAAGGAAAATGCTGTAAAACTCAAGGTGCCCAATCTGGAATCAAAGAAAAGCAAATTGGAAGCATACCTTAAAAAGGATAAGAGCCAGGAAAGTTTTCCGCAGGACAAGCACAAAAGAGAAGGAAATCAAGCTTTGGTGGAAGATGTAGCAGAAGGAGAGGAGAAAGTGTCAGAGTTAACAGAAGAGAACAAATGCACTTTAACAACTATGCAGGAGGGCAAAAATTTCCCAAAACAATCCAGCACTGGATTCTTCGCCTCCCATAACCAGGAGATGAGCCTGCTGTCCCAGAAGCCCCCTGGGAAGATTGGGGTTTTGTTGGACTATGACCAAGGGTGGCTGTCATTTTTCTTGGTGTCTGACTTTAAGGTTAGGCTCTGCTACAGATTTCAGGCCCTTTTTTCTGCTCCTCTCTGCCCCTCTATATGGCTAAGAGATCCAGACAGCACAATGACTATTAGCAAAGGACTCGAAACAACATTGCAGTAGTGCCAGCTGCAAGGGAAAAAAAATATATATATAAACATAGAGTGCATTATTGTTGTTTCTGTAGTAACAACTCACACATTCACTTGTATGCCGGATGTTCCATATCAACAGATTTTAAAAAAAATAATAATTAAAAAAAAAAAAAACTTGTGTAATTGTTGATACAGTGAAATTTTCCGAGATGTTTATTTAGCATGGAAGGAGTCTCTAGAGTCAGTGCAATGTCAGTATTAGTCAAAGATGAAGTTGTAACTTTAAATTTACTAACAGAAAAAGCAGATAGAGCTCTTTGTGCTTCTTGACAAACTGCAAGATTTGTCTTAACTTCAACAATGAGAGAAGCATGGAAAGTAAAATAATACTATCATTCTCCACTGGGTCATTATTAATTATCTATCTATCTATCTATCTATCTATCTATCTATCTATCTATCTATCTATCTATCTATCTGAGATTATTATGATTATTAAATTCTGACTTTACTCTGTAGTCATCAACCAAAGATTTAAAATCTTTTAATATATCATCGATTATGCTGCAAAAGTATTTCTTTCATGTTACCATAAGGTGGTGGTAAAACTAAGTAAGTGCTATGAAATAAAAGCTGTGTGTCTCAGTCTCCTGCTGTTTAACTTTCAAACTATTGAGATAAGGTTTTTCCAAGTTTGTGATACAGATAGAGACAAGTCATGTGAATCACGACAATAAAATAATCCAATTTAAAACCAAAATCATGTCGTCACTTTATCTTGTTCTTCCAGTTATTCTTCCATTCCATGTGGCTTTGCACCACAGAGAAAGTTGGGAGTCCAGAGAGAGGTTCTTATCACCTGGACTCCATTCATCGTTTGCACGAACACACCTTGACTTCAAACATTGCTCAGGCTTTTGGAAACAAGTTCCACAGCATCAAAAGTTTCTGAGTCACTACTCTTCAGATCACAACACAAAATCACCAATCATAACCTAACATAGCAAGATCCAAAATACCTAACTCAAGGTCAGAGAAGGTCACTTATTCACCAGGCGTAGGCAAAAACTTTTTTCATTCAGATTATTTAAGGGACAAAATTCCCACACTACCTATACACGATAAAGCAACCAGAGACAATTCTAGAGTCTGTTGTGGCCCCAAGCAAAAATTTCCAGGGGGCCCTTCTGACCAGTGTTCATCACCCATATGTTATAAATAATCTGACACCAACGAAAAATGTATGAAACCAAAGTTTTTTAAATTCCAAATGTGAAAATACAA
>JAODLJ010000004.1:21394708-21405640 GCA_027576115.1 Cathorops melanopus
TTCACAACTTGAATGCGTTGAAACAAAGAATTATGACAAACTAATGCCGCTTACACTAAAATATCGAGGGAAATTTGCAATAAAAACTTTACGGTCGGCAATTTCGACGCGGAAATTTTCAATCGGTCGGGTTACCGGAAATACACTTTTTTTTTTTGGGGCCTCAGGTTGTTGTTTACATGAGTCATGTTACACGAACTTGGCCAGGGCTCTGCAGGTCTTAACTGAAGCCCTTCAAATTAAGGGTTAGCGGGCTGCTAAAGTTTTCAGGCACTTCACAAGCAAGACTAGGTGCAATATTAGCCAACATTAGCACAATTTGATATGACGTAATGTCTTTGTGACCTTAATGAACACTGGTTGTCAGTATCAAGTCGGATTGTTATTTACATGCCACACAAGCTTAGAAAAAGAGTCATATTTGTATGCTGTCATTTTTACACACTGAATATGAACTGTTGTTAACTGATTAATTTTATGAGTTAATCTAACGTTACATTCCTCAAGGACAGTTTGCTAGCTTGCTAGCTAGCAGCTAGTCACTGTATTGCAACCGCACTTGCTAATTGACATGGTAGCCGAACTTACTTGCTGTTTTCGCAACCACGCCTCCAGAGCGAATATTCATGAGCAAATTTTGCGTGGTTTCGCCAAGTGGAAACCTATAGTAATCATTTGTGTACCGCGCACGGAGCATGATTTTTTTTTTTCCCCCCTTCTTCAATCAGAAATATTGGTAGGGACACGTCCATACCCAATTGTACACCTATGGTCTGTACAACAGAGCAACGTGTTTTCCCCCCCATTCAGTGGATACCCTGGCTGGATAACTGTTGCATGCTGGGAGGCCTCGCCTCTGACAGAGAGCCATGTGAGACAACAGAAAACAGCGCAGTGTTTTATTCAGTCAATGGGTCAAGCTAATGCTCTGGCGACTTCCCTATGTAGATGTACAGTGCGTAAATGCCAAAATCGCGGTAAAAATTTTTTTTACCGAGTTCATTTTCATTTACCGTCTGATAAGTCGGTATATCGAATATCACGACAGGCCTAGGCAGAAGTCTCAGTGACATGTGGGGGCGCTATGGAGTCTCATGGACACCCCAGGGGCCAAGCCTCTATCCCTGAGTAGCAGTGTCCTTTACTGATATGTGTACCAAATTTCATGAGTCAGAGTTTTTAGGCAATGGAATCATTACTGTCCAGTTCCATATGGTTGCTCTATACCAGAGGGTTAAATTGGAAATGTGGATGTCATCAAAACCATTATATCATATAACCTGTGAAGTTTGAGCCATATCTGGCAATGCATGGTGAATTTATGACACACTTCCTGTTTGTCTGGCATAACGTATAAATTTATTGGTTCACCATTTCAACATCATGCATTTTCATTTACCGTACGATAAGTCGGTATATTGAATATCGTGACAGGCCTAGTATGGCCCCCATGATATCTTTAGACTGTATGACTGCAGTGTTCTCATTTGTTGCTTCTACAGCATTCCATTTTCTGCCTCTGTTGATGTCTGGAGGATCAGAAGAGATTAAATGATCTTTAGATTGCTGGAACATCATGATTGTACACACTTTTCCACACTTGTACAGTTCAATGATTAAGGCAAGGGGAAGTTCTACAAAGCTTCCATTCTTGTAAAGTGCTGATGTGGTGGTTATGCGAGGAAGACCCAGCCATTTTTGAATATAGTTGTTCATGAGTTGCTCAATCTTCTCCACTCTACTTAATATTACTTCATATATTGTTAGTGGCCACATCAATCTGGGATACAAAGTGTGATATCCTACGGTGGCGTGTAGCAATAATCACACTGGGGTTGTCTCTTTTTGGCTTCGTGCCATTTATTCTCCAACACTCACACAACAACTAAACATGTCTTCCGCCCGTGGCTTGCTCTCTTATTCTCTCTATTTATATGTGTCCCCATAAGTGTAGCACTATACTAAGAAGGTAGCTCCCCCTAGAGGCACTAACCTTAAATGTTTAGGATTGACATTCAGTCTACCACATCCCTCCCCTCTAGATTAAACTACTTTAATTACACTTTTACACTAGACATTTATACTAGACATCCTGGAACTCCCAATTAACCCTTAACTATCACAGTTACTTACTATAACTTCTTTTAACACGTGTGCCATACATATAATTTCTTTTTCTTTTTTTTTTTTTAATACATACAACACACATAATATTTCTAACTAGGGATTTGGGTCGACTACCGCATCCCAGTGAGATTCCAGGACGCATTCTTGTCCTGTGGCTGGGGAACTCACTACTAACTAAATATAGTCCTTCAAGTAATCTGGAGCTTTCCTGGCTCGCTGAGATCTTCTCACAGCTGCTGAGTCAACTGCAGGTGAAGACTCAGGCTGCTCCACAGTTGCTTCTGCTGCATTGCTGTCAGACGGCTGGTAGACGGCTACCTCAGGTACTACCTGAAGTGGTGGTTCAGCGACGTCCTCCTCAGGCGAGGTGTCAGGCAACACCTCTGGTGTCATCGCCGGTGGGGTGGAGCTTCTACCACGTACTTGGTCGATGTGTCGTCTCACAACTTGTCCATTACCTAGGGTAACTTGGAATGACACAGGGCCTGTCTTCTCTGTTATTTCTCCTGGTACCCAGGCTGGTCCTAAGCCAAAGTTGCGTGTATAGACCAAGTCTCCCTCTCCAAGTATTCTCACTCGAGCATGCATGTCATGATAACCTTTTTGTTTCTCTTGTTTGTCATGTACTCTGTTTCTAAAGTCTGGATGTATTAAGTCAAGAGTTGACCTCAACTTCCTACCACACAACAGCTCAGCTGGTGACTTGCCAGTTGTAGATTGGGGTGTTATGCGATAGCTGAACAGAGCTCGGGACATTTTAGTTTCAATAGAGTCTCCTGCCATCTTCTTCATGAGTGACTTGAACGTCTGCACGGCCCTCTCGGCTAAGCCATTAGAAGAAGGATGGTATGGCGCAGTCGTGATGTGACGTATGCCATTCTTTTCAGCAAACTCTTGGAACTGTTCACTCGTAAAACAGGTACCATTATCTGACACTATGATTTCAGGTATGCCATGTTGACTGAAACTCTTTCTAAGACATTCAATGGTAACTGCAGATGTAGAGCTACTCACAGAATATGCGTCAATCCACTTTGAGTACGCATCCACTAGAATCAGGAACATCCTTCCCATCCATGGACCTGCATAATCGATGTGGATTCTCCTCCATGGTTTATCAGGAACTTCCCAGGGATGTAATGGGGCCACTGGAGGACTGTTCCGGTTTTCCTGGCATGTCGCACATGCCTTCACAAGCGCCTCCACCTCTGCATCGATGTTTGGCCACCACATGTAACTTCTTGCCAACCCTTTCATTCGGGTGATGCCGGGGTGTGCTTGGTGTAGTTGTTTCAGTAAGGCATTGCGTCCAGGCGGTGGAACAACAACGCGTCCTCCCCACAGGATACATCCTTCCTGGGTACTGAGCTCATCCTGTCGTCGGGCGTATGGAATGAACTCAGGACTGTTCACCTTTGGCCAGCTTCGCAAGATGTATTCTCGCACTCTTGCTAGCACAGGGTCTTTGTCCGTCCACTTCTTTATTTGCTGTGCGTTCACTAGTGGCACGCCGATGTCCTCAAACAACAGCACTCTCTCCTCCTCCTCAGGCGTGCTCTCTCTTCCCCCATCCAAGGGTAGCCTACTCAGCGCGTCAGCATTCGTATGGTCCCGGCCAACCTTGTAGATGATGGTGTACTCATACGCTGCTAACGTGACTGCCCATCTCTGAATCCTAGGAGATGTCATCTGTGGTATGGCTCTCATTTCACTGAACAGTGAAATTAGTGGCTTGTGATCAGTCACTATTGCGAACTGTCTCCCATACAGGTATTTATGGAACTTTTTCACTCCGAAAACTACCGCAAGGCCTTCCTTGTCCAACTGGGAGTAGTTCTTCTCAGCTGCACTGAGAGTTCTTGAGACGAACCCTATGGGTCTCTCCGAGCCATCCGTCATACGATGAGAGAGTACGGCTCCCACACCGTAGGGTGATGCGTCACACGCTAAGATGAGTGGTTTGTTTGAGTCGTAATGTACTAACACACTACAGGACTGAAGTAGCACTTTGGACTCTTCAAATGCTTTCTGCTGCTTGGCCCCCCATGACCATTTCTCTTCTTTCTTTAGCAGGGTATGTAGCGGTGCCAGCAGTGTGGAGAGCTTCGGGAGGAACCTATGGTAGTAGTTCAACAAGCCAAGGTAAGCTTTTAACTCACTAACATTTTGTGGCTCAGGCGCCTCCGCGATGGCTTCCACTTTCTCTGTCAGAGGGTGTAGACCACTGGCGTTGATCTTGTGGCCTAGGAACGTCACCTCTTTTCCCATGAACTTACACTTGCTTCTTTTCAACCTCAGGCCGCTTTTCTCCAACCGTTGAAGTACTTCCTCCAGCGTTTTCAGGTGTTCTTGTTCATTTGGTCCTGTACAAAGTATGTCATCCAAATAAATGGCAACATTCGGAATTCCACCTAAGATGCCCTCCATAGTTCTCTGGAATATAGCAGGACTGGAAGCTACTCCAAATGGTAAGCGTGTGTAGGTATACAAGCCTTTGTGTGTATTGATGGTTACATACTTTCTGGATTCTTCTTCCAAGACTACCTGTTGGTATGCATGACTCATGTCTAATTTCGTGAAGTGCTGCCCCCCGTTCAGCTGCGCGAAAAGGTCCTCCACTTTGGGAATTGGATACTGATCCACCCGCGATGCTCTATTGACAGTGAGTTTGTAATCCCCACATATTCTAATGGAGCCATCCGGTTTTCGTACTGGGACTATGGGCGCTGCCCACTCTGCAACCTGCACTGGCTCGATTATTTTGTCGTCCAGGAGCCTCTGTAGCTCGCTTTCGACCAGTGGCTTGACTGCATAGGGTACCGGTCTGGGTTTACAGAATCGTGGTTGGGCCTCCCTGTCCACATTAATCTTCGCAGTGACACCCTTGAGCTGTCCTAACCCTTCTTTGAACACCTCAGCGTGTCTTTCGAGGATCCCCTCGAGCTGCAACTTGGGCTGCGATTCCACCTTGTTCACTAACTGATCCATCATGGCCAGCTCTTGTAGCCAACTTCGCCCTAGTAGGTTTGGTCCTTCGCCTCCAACTACTACTACTGGTAAGTTCTTCTCTTTGTTTTCATGTTGCACCTTCACTTGTGCCATTCCCAGCACTCCTAACTTCTCTCCTGTGTATGTTTTTAATTTTAGTGAGCATGGCTTTAATTCTGCGGTGTCTGTTTTCTTCCACAGTTGTGTGTATTGCTGTTTGCTTACTATGGTTACTCCACAGCCAGTATCAACTTCAAATGTTACTTTCATTCCATTTACATTCATGGTGCGTGTGATGGGCGCTACCTTGGTCAGCTCATCTGACATGCTGTAAATTGTGTGAAAACTCATGTCCTCTGTATCACTTTCTCCCTCCCCTCTAAGTTGATTCGCTCGCTGTTCCTTTCCTGGGCCCTTGCTTTCGCCTTTTTGCCCTTTGAACGTTGCCTTCTGCACATGTGAACTGCCTGCCTTCGATCTACAAGCTTTCTTAATGTGCCCCCGCTTGCCACAATTATGACACAGCTCAGTGGCAAACTTGCATTCAGCGGCATTGTGCTGGCCTTTGCAGCGATAACAACTGGGGAATTTACGAGTTTTGTCAGCAAATACTTTGTGGACACCTACTTGAGTCTTTGGCACACGTGTATGCAGTGCTGTGTCCTCAGCTAGCTTACCTTGCATTTCTCTCACATCTTTTGATGCTGATTCCATAGCCTGGCATAATTCCAAAGCTTTATCAAAAGTTAGTTTCGTTTCCGATAGAAGTCGCCGTTGCATTCGGTCATCATTCACTCCACACACCAGTCTGTCCCTTAACATTTCTGACAATGAGTCTTTGTAGTCACAATGCAGTGCTAATTTCCTCAATTCAGCCACATACTCAGCTATTGACTCACTGCTCTTCCGTATGCGTGAATTAAATTTAAATCTTTGCACAATTTCACTCGGTGTGGGGTTGAAGTGCTTCTTGAGCTCAGCAGTAAGCTCGTCGTACGTTTTTGCTTTTGGCAATTCGGGACTGACTAAATTCCTCAGCAAGCTATAAGTAGTTGCACCAACTCCACTTAAAAGTACAGCCTTCCGTCTGTCTGGCTCATTAATATCATTAGCTTCGAAGAAAAATTCCAACATTTCACTATACTCTTCCCAAGACTGAGTTGCATTATCAAAAGGGGTTACCGAGCCGATTACAGCTGCCGCCATCTTTGCTTGCTGCGGTGATGAAACCAGGGGTGGTGGGGAAACCGGAGGCTGCGGGGAAACTTCGTTCTCCGTGAAACTGCCTTTTTAAATCCTTGAAATCCTCGTCGCCAATTGTGTGATATCCTACGGTGGCGTGTAGCAATAATCACACTGGGGTTGTCTCTTTTTGGCTTCGTGCCATTTATTCTCCAACACTCACACAACAACTAAACATGTCTTCCGCCCGTGGCTTGCTCTCTTATTCTCTCTATTTATATGTGTCCCCATAAGTGTAGCACTATACTAAGAAGGTAGCTCCCCCTAGAGGCACTAACCTTAAATGTTTAGGATTGACATTCAGTCTACCACACAAAGCAAACTGCAGGATCCAAACTTTGAAATTACCAGGTAACTTTGTTTTATTGATTGACATGAGGCCGCCTTCTGCCATTTGCTGAATCTCAATTCCACAGTGCCTATCTTGTTTTTCATATTCCTTCATATTCTCGCCCTTGGCTCTTCACCAGCTCTTCTGTGACTGTTGGAATCTCATTGCCAGCAACCATGTATTTGGTGTTTGCTTGGTTTTCCTTTTTTGAATGTCACACTTCTCGATTTCTTTGCTTTAAACTTCATTCTTGCCCACTGAATAATCTAGCCGTGTAATAATTGCTTGCATTACCTCACCAGTTTGTGTCAGGAGTGCAACATCATCCATGACGGCCTTCTTTGGTGATCTCAGTCTCTTAGCAACAGAGTCACAGCTCGTACCTCTGAGGGTTAACTCCATGGATAGGATAAACCATATGACTGAGATTGTGCACCCTAATCTCAAGTCTTTACCATGCTGTTGTAAAAGTTTCTGTAGTGAATCTCATGAGGAAATTGTCATAATTTCCTGTCATGACCCTCTGTACTTCCTCTAGAATCCAGAAATGTTGCATTGCCATCAGAAGTACTTCATGTGGAATAGAGCCAAAGGCATTTGCCAAATCCAGCCACACAACTGCAAGATCCGACAACTTCTTTGCTCTTTGCATGCTGTCCCTTATCATAGCTGTAAGCTCTATACAGCCAGGAACTGCTGGCAGACCAGCTTTTTTGAACAAATTCATCAATATATCTATTTGCTTGTAGGAAGTTGGTGATATGTTTTGCTAAGATTCCAAAGAAGATTTTTCCATCAATATTGAGTAGCAATATTGGTTAAAATTATGATGGGTTCGATGAGTCTTTTTCTTTAGGCAGATGTACTCCTTCTGCTGTACACCATTTATCAGCAACCACTTTTTCTCTCCACGCTTGATTGAGAATTGAGAAGAGCTTATATCTGTGCCTTGGGCACTATTTATAGACTTTGTAGGAAACAGCATCTTGGCCAGGTGCACTCTTTGATCTAGTTTTCTTAATGAAGTTATCTACTTCACTCATTTTCAGATCACCCAAATCAAATTTTACACCTGGTGCTGTTGATTTAGGTAGTCCCTTCTTTAGTGGCAGATCTTTATTTCTTTGAGGGTCACTCTAGGGTTGTTGGAGATGAGCCTCAAGTTCTTACGCAGCTCAGTAATTAATCTGGGTCTTTTTGCCAGTTCGTATGACATTGGTTTCTCCTTCCAGTTGTGGTTCTTTGCTAATCCAAAGGTTGCTTCTCCATTATTATATCAGAAAGAAGTTTCAGTTTGTCCCCAAACATTCCATTCATCTTCTTAAGCATCTCCATAACCACAATCTCAAACTCCATGTACTACTCCTTTTCTGTGGACTTTGGCCAATCAACTCTTGGATGTTTTTTTTTTATCATTTCCTTCCTGCTCATATGTACTAGTACCATCACTGTGGTGTGCTTCTGGGATGACACCTGTACTTGTCTTATGTTGCTTGCTCCTGCAATTCTGAGCTGCTTTCAAACATACTTTGTCTTGGAGGATTCTTAATCTAGAAGGATACATTTTAAACTGCTTGCCACAGCACTTGTAGCTGAGATTACTACTTTCATGTGATCCTGGAGGTTAATCCTTTTCCAGTCTATTGTCTTGAGCCATTAATTCCAAATTGAACTGCTCATCCTCCCCTGGTCTCCTGCAGTTCAAGGGTTATGAGTCTTTCTGTTTTGTTGTTGCAATTACTCAACATTACCTGCTCTGGGTTGCAGGCCCTTTGAGCCACATCGGTCTTTCCCATGTCACCCATCTTTCCAGGTTGTCACCTGTCTTTCTAGGTTGTACACTAAGAATTGATAAACACTGGAGTGCTAATTGATCAGCAGCTCATTCACTGAATGGCAATGGGTATCTGTTCATCAGGAGGTACCACAGAAGCACCCACTTAGATATTTAAGTGGTAAGGTTTTGCTGTGTACACCTCAACCTATCTTCTGTGGCCACAGCCCTCACTGTTGCGAGGTCAACCCAATTGCTGCTGATTTATTATTGATTGCTCATTTGCCACATTTTATCATCTCTCTTAAATTAAATTGGACTGAACTAAAGTAGAGCTAGCTGATCTAAAACATAATTACTGCAGTGATTAATGCGTTTCAGCTGGCAACAGTTCTTTTAACTCTGACACAGTGAGTCGGTTCTCATTTCTTAAACAAACATGTCGGAAGATGTATCCTGTGCTCATAGAAAAGATGTTGCTGTGTTTCAGAAGGGTCTGAATCAAGCAAATAAAACAAATAAGGAGATTGCTGAAATGACTGGATTTGGGATAAGAACTGTCCAACACATTATTAAAATCTGGAACTATAAGTGGTGAACCATCAACTTTGTGGAAAAAATGTGGCTGGAAAATGTTCCTGACTGACCATGATCAGAGATCACTTAAATGCTTGGTAAAGTCGAATCATTTTAAAAAATTAACAGTAGAACTATGTTTAATAGTAAAATTAAGAGCATTTCCACATTCACAATGTGATGAGAACTCACAGGATTGGTAGTAAACAGCTGTTTGGCCATAAGAAAACCACTTGTTAGTGAAACTGATCAGTTTGCTAGGGAGCATAAAGATTTGGAGCAATGGAAAAAAGGTCATGTGGTTTGATAAGTCCAGATTTACCCTATTCCTGAGTGATGGGTATGTCAGGGTGAGAAGGGGAGCACATGAAGCGATGCATCCATCATGCATAGTGGCCACTGTACAAGCCTCTGGAGGCAGTGCTGTGATTTCTGGTTGCTTCAGTTGGTCAGATTGAGGCTTAGCAACATAATGGAGCAGTAAAATGAACTCAGCTGACAACTTAAATGTACTGAATGACCAGGTTATCACATGAATGGATTTTTTTCTTTCTTCCCTGATGGCACAGGCATAAAAGTAGGGCTCAGATTATGAAAGAGTGGTTCAGGAAGCATGAGGAATCATTTTCACACATGAGTTGACCACCACAGAGTCCCGACCTTAACCCCATTGAGAATCTTTGGGATGTGCTGGAGAAGACTTTAGGCAGTAGTTCAACTCTCCCATCTTCAACACAAAATCTCAGTGAAAAATTAATACAACTTTGGACTGAAATAAATGTTGTGACATTGAATAAGTTTATCAAATCAGTGCCACAGCAAAGGCATGCTGTAATCAAAGCTAAAGGCAGATATTAGTGTGCGACTTTTTCTTTGGCAGGGCAGTGTAATACATAAGGTTTGGATGTTTGGTATAGGTGAGTGTTTGTAATTATTTACACTGTTTACAGGTTTGTTTTTAAACAGGTTTATTTCTGTGCTGGTTCAGCGACCTGGCTAGCAACTGTAGTTCCTCTCCAGTTCAACTTTGTCAGAAAAGACTTGAATTTAACATAGTCAGGATATAAACACACTTTAGTCTCATCAGAAAACAGAATATTTTCCCAAATGCTCTCAGATTTTGTCACAAGGCTTGTAGCAAATTCCAAGCATGCCTTTATGTTAGTTTTTCTCAGAAGTGGGTTCCTTCTGACAACTATCCCATAGAGGCCAGATCTGTGGAGAGCCAATAATGTTGTGGATGCATGCACAGCTTCTCCTATTTAAGGCAGTGAGCTCTGTAACTTCGTCATTGTTCTAGTTTTCCTTATGGACATTTCTCTGACAATTGCCCTACTAGGCTGTGTGCTCAGTTTGGAAGAACAGTCTGATCTTGGTATAGTGTCTGGGGAATGCCATATTATTGGAGGATGAAGTGGAGGTGTGTGGCTCTGTCAAGCTGCTTCGTGACAGCATATCGATATATGCTGATGAACTTTTCAGGTGACTGAACATATCAATGCAGTACATGATCAGAGGGCTATTGTAGTAGGGTTGCAGTACATAAACTCATAACAAAGACACGTGCACATATGAGAGTTCAACTGTCCGACAAACGTAACATGAGTGATGGAGTCATAATTCACTGTATTCTCAATGAGTGTGTCAAGTCATTTGTATCATACTTTTAACATCAGACGCTGTCGCAAATCAGCTTTACAGAAAATTAAAGACATTTAAACATGAGCTAATTTTATCCCAAATAAATTTATTGATAAATAAATTTATTCTGGATAAAATTAGCTCATGTTTAAATGAGCAAGCCTGTGGTGACAGTGGCAAGGAAAAATTCCCTCAGACAACATGAGGAAGAAACCATGAGAGGACCCAGACTCAAAATGGAACCCACCCTCAT
>JAODLJ010000004.1:21634423-21646311 GCA_027576115.1 Cathorops melanopus
AGACTAATTAATTATACAATTGCACTTTCTGACTATATAGGACACAGTTATAGAAGTAAGTTAATTATAATCATACTATCTGTTATCACCCAAAGGAGGATGATTTCTCTTTTGTGTATGGCTCCTGTCAGGGTTTCTTAATCATATCATCTCAGAATTTTTCTTTGCTGCCTCAGGCTTCCTCATTAGGGATAATTTTTATAAAATAAATATATAAATTTATATCTGGAAAATTTTAGACTGCCTAGCCAAAAAAGTCACCATTTAGATTTAAATAAGCAAAAGAGCCTTTGACTGGATAAGTACTGCAGTCTGATGGCCTACTGGCCCTACCTGCTTTTGTGGTTTGTTTTGTGTTTCACTGGGCAGTGTTGCAGACCATCAGCATGATTGGAGACACCTGGGCTGGTGTTTCCTCACTATAAAATCCCACCCTTCTGCAGCCTGGGGGAGTTCACCTATCCTGTGTAGCCTTTTATTGGTTTGGCTCATGCTAAATGCACACATACGGTATATTCCTTTGAACTGACTTTCACACTCCATGGCATTTTTTTTTCCCTCCCCATGACTGGGGTGTACTTGTTGGTTAAAATAAATTTGGTATATATTGGTCTTATTCCTGTGTCTTGTGCTTTTGCACCAAACCATGACAAAAATGGGGGCTTGTCCATTTTGTAGATTTGTTTTGCCAAGCTGTAGTTTGGTTAAGTTTTGAATATAGTTGATAGCTATATTGGTGCTTTTATTTTGTGAGTTTGCAGGCCAAATTCTGTGAATAGCATGATGTCACTGTTCCACTCTGGTGTAGTAGTCCTTGTGTCCCAATATGGGAAGTAGATGTTTTGTTGAAGAGACGCAGTTTGTTAAACTTTCCTTTGCATGGTGACTTCTTGTTTGGAAGATTATTCTTGCCTTTTGTGCATAAAGATTTAGTTAAGTGTTTGACTGTTGCACTAAAGTGACTCTTGATAAGCATGTGTTTCCCAGTCAGGTGAAGAGGTGTGACCCCTTTGCATTTCAACAGGGTTGTTGTAGTGTTGTGGTGAAAATTGATAGAGCAGTTGTCTCAGGAGCACATCCGTGGTTTGGGGATCACCAGTTTATGGTTGCTTTTTCCTTGCCATTGGGCTTTGGTGCTCAATTTCCCACCACCAGTAACTGCATGAAGAGCTTGGGTAGGTAGATTTTGGAGCATTGACAGTTAGAGGGGCACACCTTGCTTTGTTTAAGCCTGAATTCTGTGGCTGGTGCACAGTGTTACGCGCTTATTATATTGGGTTATTTTGGGCACACAGATTATACCTATCCACAAGGAAAAAGGGAACATTCAAGATTGTGGTAACTATAGAAGGATAAAGTTAATGTTGCACACCATGAAGATGTGGGAGTGGATTATTTAGAAAAGGTTTAGAAATGAAACTTCTATGGATGAAGAGCAGTTTGGCTTTATGCAATATTTGCTCTTAGGTAAATTATGGAAAAACATTGGGAAAAAGAGAGGACTTCATATGGTTCTCAACCTGGAGAAGGTGTTTTGATAGTGATAGAGTGCTGTTTGCAGATGACAATGTTTTGACTGAACAAAATTTGAAAAAATGGAGGAAGGCAGTAGAGGACAGAGGATTAAAGATGAGTCAAAAGAAGACAGAGTTGAGTACCTTAGTTTCAACAGTGATTAAGCTCTTGAAATCAAGCTGCAAGGAGAAAGACTGAACAGAGTGGAAAAATTTAAGTATCTGGGTTCGATGGTGTTAAGAGATTGTGAATTGGATGAGGATACATTTGAATACAGTGCAAATGGAGAAATTGGAAAAGAGTGACAGGAGTGTTGTGTGACTGGAGAATAAGTCAGAGAGTGAAAGGACAAGTGTACAAGTCAGTGGTTAGACCTGCGATGTATTCAGCAGAAACATGGTCTGTGAAGAAGATTCATGAAAAGAAGCTGGATACCATGGAAATGTGGATGCTGAGGTGGCTGCGTGGAGTGATGAGAGACAGGATTAGAAACAAAAGACTTAAGACAACAAAAGTTGAGGAAAATCTCAGAGAAAGTACAGAAAAGGAGGTTGCAGTGTTTTGGTCATGTGATAAGAGAGGAGGAGTATGTTGGTAGAAGAGTGATTGACATGGAGGTAGAAGGAAAAAGACAAAGAAAGATGGTTAGAAGGTATGAGAGAGGCCTGTCTGGACAAGAAGTGAGCACTCTTGCAACATGGAAGAGACTCATCAAATCCATTAACCTCACATAAACGTGGGAGATGTCAGAAGTATTTTGCACACACTGGTAAGGATGCAGATGTAGAAGAGTTCATTGCTTCGCTGTCGGAAGATGTATTGGATCTCCGCACAAAAGAGCAATTGCTTAAAATAGAGCACTATAAGATTGATGTTGGTGGCAGTGTTTTAAAAGAAAGGGTAAAGGCCATTTTGAAGAGTAATTTGTTTGACCAAGAAGTGGTGATTTGAAAAACAACCAGTTACTTTGTTATCCTTGTTTGTATCAACAAATGGTTTTAATGTTTGAACAAAGAAAATAATTGTTTATATTGCAAACTGAACATGATAAACGTAAGGTAAATGCTACAAATGAGAGATTTGGCTGTGGAGACACTGCACTAACGGACTGAACAGACTCCATTAGAATTTGAACACCAGCTTGAGTTGATTAGAGAGGGTAAGCTCTCAGCTGATTCTAAGTTGAGCACTCATTTTGTGTTTGGGTCTGATCAGCCTGAATTCAATTTTGATGTTTTGGGAAGTTTGCAGTTTGTGCCAAAATTTTTGGAGAGTGATCCAGATTTGATTTTTCTTCTGTTCGAACATGTGGCTAGTGTGCATAACTGATTGGACTCAGCGTTGTGCAGATGTTCCTGTGTGTATTAACTGGTACAGCTCAAGAGGCCTATTAGTCCTTGACTTCAGTAGATAGCCACAATTACATTAAAGTGAAAGCTGCTGTACTGAAGTCTTACAAACGTGGGCCAGAATAAGCAATGGTTTAGGTCCTAGATATATATGTTATGGCATGTGTAAAGCCAGAGCTTGAACCAATTTCTCAGTCTGGTAAGACAAAATTGTCAAATTATCATTGACCTTGTCAGATTTTACTGTATCTTTGTCTCACAGAGAGCTGGTCACAGAGCAGAAGGCTGATTCATCTTTGAAGGGGTTATTTGAGCAGGTCAGGCATGATGGTGAATTGTGGGACAGTATGTGTGGATATTTTCTTCAAAACTTGCTGCTGGTGAGGAAGTGGGCTCACCACAGTCATAGATTTGTTGGAGAGCCTCTTTTGCAGCTGGTTTTGCTATCTCAACTTCATCAGTCAGTTCTGAAAGTAGCACTTGATGAGACTGGGCACTTCGGTGTAAGGATATGACTGTTATTCCTTTTGGCCTTGTATGAAAAAAGATGCATCTGCCACGATGCCATACATGCCAGCTAACTGACAAGCTGAATCAAATTTTGAAACCTGTGCCACTGTATCCTATTCCTGATGTGACTTGGACATTTGAGCATTTGATTATTGATTGTCGGCCCTGTACCGCAATCCAGGTCTGGTGCTAATTATTTGCTGACTTATGGGCCAGAATACTCACTATCCTGCCACATATCCACTGCACACAATAACAACTAGGCCTGTGGTTTGTGTTCTTTCACAGTTTTTGATTTTTGGCATTCCAAAAATCCTTCAGTCTGACCGAGGTTCAAACTTCTCTTCCCCATGTTTGCTTAGGTATTAAAGCAGCTTTGTGTTTAGTGTAACCAAGCCTCAGCTTATTATGCCCAATGTCAAGGAGTCATAGAATGTTTTCATCAAACACTAAAGACCCTTCTACATGTTTACTGTACTGAGTTGGGTAAAGACTGGGAGGAGGGTTTGCCATGATTGATGCTTGCAACCAGAGAGGTTATGCAAGAAAGTATTGGGTTTAGCCCAAGCAAACTTGTTTTTGCCCACATAGTTCATTGGCAGCACTGGCAGATAGCTGGAAAGAAGCGAAGCCTCCTAAAAATCTGTAAATGGATTCCGACATCATATTTATACAGCACCTGGCAAAAGAGAAACTGGAATCAGTTCAAGAGAAAATTAAATCTTGGTTTGATCAACATAAGGAGCATCACACTTTTAGTCCAGCTGATCAGGCATTGCCTTTGTTCCCTATTGTTAGTTCACCATTTCATGCTAAGTTCGTGGAACCATATATGATGATGAAACAAGTTTCAGACCAAAGTTACATCATCTCCACATCTGAACAAAGAAAAAGCATGCAGCTCTTCCATGTAAACTTTTTAAAGCCATACTATAGCTGCATGGGTGGCACGGTGGTGTAGTGGTTAGCACTGATGCCTCACAGCAAGCAGGTTCTGGGATCGAGCCCAGTGGCCGGTGGGGGCCTTTCGTGTGGAGTTTGCATGTTCTCCTCATGTCTGTATGTCTTTCCTCCGGGTCCTCTGGTTCCACCCCACAGTCCAAAGACATGCAGGTTAGGTGAATTGATGGCTCTAAATCACTGTTACTCAAAGTGTGGTCTGCAGACCACTAGTGGTCTGTGAGTTGATGTCATAAAATGTTTTATCAGTGTTCCTTAAATCGCCTATATGCCTCCAAAAGCAAAGTTATGAGTAGCACAAATGAGTTGTTTTCTATATTGAATGAAGTCCTATGTAAATTCAAATAGTAGCTTATTTGAATTTGTCTGACATTAAGCAAGCCAACAGTTTTGTGACATTTGCCTATAGCTACATCAGTTTAGGTTACACTTTCATATCAATGTTACCTCTGAACATGGAGGGAATGTAGAATGCAGAGAAACTACAAGTAACCAAATTAGACTTGGCATCAAGCTGTCAAAAAGATAATGAATCAGTGAATGAAGACAGGGTCAGTCAAAAGAAAAACACGAGCAAGGACAAAGTGCAAAGACATGATGATTCTTTGTTTGAGAAAACAAAGCAGTGCAACTGGATCAATGTGGCCCCCAATATGAGATTAAAACTGTCCAGTTTGGACATTGCTTCACTGATGTATCAGAATAAGCAGCATCATTCTTCCCATTAAGAGAAAGACAACAATGAGTGAGTTGGCTATACTATTTGTAAAACTGTTATTTCATTGGTGTGTAATTTGTAATGTACTGTTGAAGTAGGCTCACTGTTTTTGGTTCAGGATATTTAGAGGGTTAGGTGGTCCACAAATCTTTTTTATTTTTTTAATGGATAAAGTGGTCCTTGGTTTAAAAAAGTGAGAAACGTTCCTCTAAATTGACTGTAGGTGTGAATGGTTTCTCTCTGTGTTAGCCCTGCAATGACTTGGTGACTTGTCCAGGGTGTACCCCACCTCTCTCCTATAGTCAAGTGGGATAGGCTCCAGCTTGCCTGTAAACCTGTATTAAGTGGTTACAGATAATGGGTGGATGGAAAATATGCCTGCATGTCCCAGTTGTTGCGATGTGATGTTGTGGGGGAGCTGCCTGCTTTTGTGGTTTGTGTTTCAGTGGGCAGTGTCGCAGACCATTAGTGTGATTGGAGATGCCTGGGCCAGTGTTTCCTCACTATAAAATCCCACCCTTCCTCAGCCACCTCTCACCTCTCCCTCACAGCATTTTAATGCTTTGTCTCATGCTACCCCCAACATTCATCCATGCATGCATTTCTCTGAACCGACTTGACTGACTTTCACACTCTATGGTGTTTGGTTCTTTTGGTGATTGGGGTGCACTTGTTGGTTAAAATAAATTGCAAATTTATTGGCCTAATTTATTGGTCTTGTGTTTTTTTTTTTTTCATGGTTTTGAGCCAAATGATGACAGCAGTGATAATTGTTGCTAGCTGAAACATTACTTTTAACCCTAATTGACAATGAGTAGCTTCTCATTTCTTAAATAACCATGTCAGAAGACGTGTCCAGTGGTGTTGGAAAAGATGTTACTGTGTTTCAGAATGGTCAAATTATTGGCCTACATCAAGCAAAGAAAACAACTAAGATTTCTGAAACTACTGGAATTGGGTTAAGCACTGTCCAATGCATTATTAAAACCTGGAAGGATAATGGTGAACCATCAAATTCATGGAAGAAATGTGGTCAGGAAAAAGTCTATCACTGGAGATCACTTAAATGCTTGAAGTCGATTCATAAAAATCAACAGTAGAACTCAGTGATGTTTAATACTGAAAAATAAGAGCATTTCTACATGCACAATGCAATGAGAACTCCCAGGATTGGGACTAAACAGCTGTGTGGCCATACATCACTTGTTCATGAAGCTTGGACTCTAGCTCAGTGGGAAAAAGGTCATGTGGTCTGATGAGTCCAGATTTACCCTATTCCAGAGCGATGGATGCATCGGGCGAAGAAGGGAAGCAAAGCAGCCCTTATAAATAATCACCACTGTACAAGCCTCTTGAGACAGTGTTATGATCTGGGGTTGCTTCAATTGGTCAGGTCTAGGCTCAGCAACTAAATGACTGACTACTTGAATATACTGAATAATAAAGTTAAATTTATATAGTGCCTTTTTCAAAACCCAAGGTTGCTTTACAATTATAGGGAGAAAAAAAAAAGTCCACCAAATGAAGGTCAGGATAGTCATTCTAATGGTGTAGCAACCATAGTCCCATCAAAAGGCGCATGAAAACAAGTCCTGCACAGCTGTTGCGCCGCCGCCAGGCGACGTCACTTGGAACACTGCACCATGGATCTACAAAGTGAGCACAGATGCACTGCCACTCAGAGCGCTGGTATGTCCTAAACCTCCTGCACAGCTGCCACAACACCACCGAGCAACATTGCTCGGAACATCACACCAAGCACTAAAGCGCTGCTTCACAGAGCGCTGGACAACCCCAATGTTAAAATGAATAATGAGCTCACTGCAGTCCATAGCCAGGAGCACACCCACAGTGAACCAAGGCCTGGAGGGAACTGATGCCCAAAATTGGGTCCGGAGCTACACCACAACCAGTGGACAAAACACTCAAACAAAAACATCAAACTACACAAAAAAGAAACCAAAAAATAAAATAAAAAGCTCCGTTGAGAAGTGGCAGCCAGAATGCTCACAGCGTGTACTCAGCCAAAAACGGAAGACCAAATTATCCCATCAATAGAGTTTTCCTTCCCTGGGGGCACAGACATATTCCAGGACAACAATGCCAGAATTCACTGGGCTCAAAACATGGAGTGATTGAGGGAGCATGAATTAGCCACTGCAGAGCCCTGAACTTAATCCCATTGAAAGCCTTTGGGATGTGCTGCAGAAGATGTTGGTGGTTAGTCTCTCCCATCGTCTATACAAGATCTCAGAAAAATTAATGCAACTCTGGGCACAAATAAATGTGACCTTGCATAAAGATGTCAAAACAATGACATGACGAATGTGTGCCATAATCAAAGCTAAAGGCAGTCCAATGAAATATTAGATTATATGACTTTTTTTTGGGGGGGGGGGGGCATGCAGTGTATATTTCTATAAAGTTGGTTTGCAACAATGTTATTTGTTAAGTGTTATACACATAAAATTGACTTGACTGACTTAGAGCAGGAACAGCAGTGTCTGTACTGAGCAAATACTTTTAGGTGACCTATACACCTCACACAATCTGCCACTGTATAAGTGTGTATAGTGTTTAATAGTCACCAAAATAATTGTTGATTTGTTACGCAAACACCTTAAGTAGATTACAAGAGGATAAATGCCTGTTAGAATATTTTGTGTTAATGTGCATGTTTCCACGTCTTGAAAGCTTAATCAGATGAATTAGCAGTCTTTGTGTGTTATTCATTTCTCCCTGTATTGACAGTAAACTTTTATTGTAGCATTGTGCTCTTGAGTAGACACCGTGTGCGCGCACGTGCCTTGTTTCCAGTGAGATTTGTTTCTAGACCTATTAATAAAATATGGTCTCAGGCCAGGTGTACAGTGAAATTCTTTAGGAGTACCTTGGGGCATATTTTCTCTATCTCCACCCACTACTGCAACTGTGAGGTGAAGACTGCCATCTGTTTTACACATACAGCTGCATACTGCATAAAATAAGCAACTCACAAGCAACTGTGCCTATGCACATTGACATAAAACATTACTTTTCTGCCCTTACTCTCTAGGTTGGAAGGATGGCATAATCGCTCTCCCTTGTCAATCACAATGACACTAGTCAACCTTGGGTGTCTGTGAGATCATGCAAGCACATGGGGGCAGATAGTGCTTTCCTCTGAGTGTGTTACACCAGCCCATGATGAAACATGAGCAGCAGTTCAATAAGATGCCATTGGCTGGCTTTATGTGTCTCGGAGGAAGTATGTGTTAGCCTTCAGCCTCCTGGGATGGTAGCTGTTGTATGATAGTCAAGTCAGTTTATTTGTATAGCACTTTTAACAGCACACATTATCACAAAGCAGCTTTACTGAAAAATAAAGACTTTAAACATATTAACTAATTGTATCCGTAATAACTTTATGATGGGAGAGACCTGACTGGTTGATGGGAATTGGGCAGGAGAAAACTGGGGAAAATACAACAAAGGTGAGCACAGTAACTTTGAGTATTTCAGAATCTTCTGGCGTACTACCCATTCTGATGTTAGCAGTTGACCTGTATTTGCACACAGGGCCCACTGGCATTTAAATCTCTCTTAAACTTTGCTCCTGTAAATATAAACAATGATCCTGGTTGATCTCACTGCCCTTGATTGGCTGATTGGCTAACTGCATGAATGAGCAATGTTTTCCTGTTTGATGATCACAAAAAAATCAAATATTTAAATAGTGAAACATGTTTAATATACACACACACTTTCTTACCTTTCTCTTTGATGATTTTCTTCCTGTTAATGGCAGTCTCTCTGCCTGCAAGCTCGCCATCAGTTGGATTCAGCACTATAGAAATATAAGCATAATGTAAGCGTATATGACATGTTTAAGTGCATTAAGCAAGCTAAAACTACTTTATACACACACAATTTGGGCAGTTACCCAAAAATTCAGTTGCAGTATTTAGATACATTTTATAAGTGCTAAAAGACTATGTTTTGTTTGCTGATGATAATATGTATAACATGCATGCAACAGTTTTACTGCAGAAAGGTTAGAGTTTGTGCAGAGGAGAGTTCACGACCAAAATTATTTTAAGGAATCAAACAATTATACTGTACATTTTATGCATGATATTGATATTCAGTTTCATCCAGGTTTTTTTTTTAATATCTACAAACACATATAGCCATGTTTTTATCAAATATATACAGTGCCCTCCATGATTATTGGCACCCCTTTTAAAAATTAGTAAATAAGGGTTAGAAAAAAATGCATATTTTAGTGAAGTATCTTCATCTCACACTGAAAAAAAGAGAAAAATCCAACCTTTAATTGAAATATATTTATTCAGAGAACAACAAATCCCTCATCAAGAAATAATTATTTTCAACAAAAACATGTGGCAGTGTGAATGGTTGTTTGGCTCTGTGTGTCAGCCCTGCGATGATCTGGTGACTTGTCCAGGGCGTACTACGCCTCTCGCCCATAGTCAGCTGGGATAGGCTCCAGCTTGCCTGCAAACCTGTAGAACAGGATAAGCGGCTACAGATAATGGATGGAAAAACATGTGGCACTATTCTTGGCACCCCTGGAAATTACAGTGAATGCAATGTAACTGAAGCATGTTTCCCATTTAAATTGTACATTTTTGAGTTGGAGTATGTAGGAACTTTCAAGCTGTAATCCAAGGCTTCCTGATTAACTGGGGTACAAATATGAGGTGAGACAGAGGACAAATTCCCTTACTACTACTAATCCTCTTTGCCCCCCGGGAGCATAGGGCCTCGACAACACCACGCCATCTGACTCGGTTCTGGGCAGTTCTTTTCACCTCTGACCATGTCATGTTGTTATTCTTCATTTCTTCTTGTGCAGTTCTTCTCCATGTCTTGTGGGGTCTTCCTACTTTCATTTTTCCAGCTGTATTCCAGTCCAGGGCTTGTTTGGTTACATTGGTTGGTGATTTCCTTAATGTGTAACCTATCCAGCACCATTTTCTTTTCCTAATTTCCTCGATTATGCTTCTCTGGTTCATCTTCTCCCATAGCTCTGCATTTGAAACTTTTTGTGGCCATCTAATCTTTAATATGTAGCGC
Organism: Cathorops melanopus; assembly: GCA_027576115.1. Classification (NCBI taxonomy): domain Eukaryota; kingdom Metazoa; phylum Chordata; class Actinopteri; order Siluriformes; family Ariidae; genus Cathorops; species Cathorops melanopus. The sequence continues at coordinate 21,644,555 of JAODLJ010000004.1, forward strand.
AAGCATTTGTTCACGAAGGCTTGGAGTTTTTGGTTGATTTCCTTGGTGTTTCTCCAAGTTTCCGCTCCGTAGACAAGTACAGATTTCACGTTTGTATTGAATATGCGCAATTTTGTCCTGGTAGAGAGGGATGTTGAATTCCATACTTTCTTTAAGATTTTAAATGCATTCCTTGCTTTACCAATTCTTGATGTTACATCTTCATCCGTTCCCCCTGTAGTGGTGATGACACTTCCCGAGTTGGTGAATTTTTCCACTTCTTCCAGTTGTTCATTTCCTAGTTCTATAGTTTTATCATTCCTGGTGTTCACTTTCATTACTTTTGATTTCTTGTTATTTATCTTCAGTCCTGTCTTTGCTGCTTCTTTTACGAGGTGGTCTGTTTTCTCTTGCATTTGTTGTTGTTTGTGTGACAGTAGGCTGATGTCATCTGTGAAGTCTAGGTTGTCTAGCTGTTCCCATAGCATCCACTGTATACCATTTTTGCCTTTCTCCATGGTCTGTTTCATGACCCAGTCTACAAGTATAACTAGGAGAAAGATAAGTGGGGAGAGGAGGCAGCCCTGCCTGACTCCTGTCTTGACGTTAATTGGCTCTGTCAGCAATTCCCTTAGTCATCCACAAATATGGGAAAGATAAAACACCAAATTAGGGTTTGTGTGTTGAACTTCATAAGTCAGGGAATGGTTATAAAAAAGCTACTCACCTGAAAATGCCCATTTCTAATATTAGGGCAATAATTAAAAAGTGGACATCAACTTGAACTGTTACAAGCTTGCCTGGAAAAGGACCCAAGTTTATTTTGCCCCCACATACAGTGAAGAGGATGGTAAGAGATGGGGGGGAATCCCCAAGGATTGCTAGTGGTGAATTACAACTAAAAGTAAAATTTTGGGGTTTCCAAATCTCCAAAACCACCACCAGATGCCATGTCCATGCCAAGAGATTATTAGGAAGGTATGCTAGAAAAAAATCCTGAAGTTTGTGAAACACTACTACAACTTTGAAACTATGGTCTGATGTTAAAAAAAGGAGCTTTTTGGCAATAAATACTCAAGGTGGGTTTGGCATAAAAAGATGGATGGCTATAATGAAAAGAATCCTATCCCAACTGTAAAATACAGTGGACGTTCTGTGATATTTTGGGGCTATTTTTCCACCAAAGGCTCTGGAAAACTTGTTTAGGCTACATGGCATCATGGACTCCATGAAATACCAGGACATTTTAAATCAAAATCTGGCTGTCAAGAAACTATAACTGGATTTTCATTTGATCTTCCAGCAGGACAATGAGCCGAAGGATATGTCCAAATCAACAAAAAATTTTTTTTTCTGATCACAGAATCAAGCTTCAGATATGGCCATCTCAATCCCCTGAGAGAGAGATTGATTGATTGATGGATTGAGACATGAGTGTTTTACTGGAAAATACACCACTCATATTTTTCAGATGAACTACATCTGGGCACTGAGTAAAATATTTTCCAATATTTTCACTCGTGAGGATATTGATGAATTGTTTTGATTAACTTGCATAGTTTTTGTTTCTCAGGGTGTCTATACACTTTAATATCAACAGATCTTCGATTAAGGTACGTGAATCCTTTCATCATGGCACCCCTTCAGCCTGTTCAGTGTGCTGAGTGCAGGATGTTTAGTCATTCTTCCTCCGTCGCTAGTGATAGCTTTATTAGCTTTATTTGTGATAAGTGCAGATTAGTTAGCTCTCTGACGGAGAAGATTACAGTGCTAGAAGC
>JAODLJ010000004.1:21661349-21672494 GCA_027576115.1 Cathorops melanopus
AAATTGAACAAGAAAAAATAAAGCACATTTCAGAAAATAATCAAATTGAATTAGAAAAAGCCAAACTAGATCTGGAAAGATGGCAAAATAACTTCTGAAAGTGTCATGGATGTCAGGCCAGATTTAAGATTGGTGCCGACATTTAACGAGAAGGATCCAGACACTTTCTTTTCCTTGTTTGAACGTGTTGCAGATGCACGGAAATGGTCGGATGTTGATAAGTGTTTGCTTTTGCAGTGTACATTAGCAGGTAAAGCCCAGGAGGCATATGCGTCATTGTCTTCTGACGACTCGAAGAGTTATGCGAAAGTGAAAACTTGTTCCAGAGGCGCATCGCCAGAGATTCCGTGCAGGGGTTAAACAAGCGGATCAAACGCACTTAGAGTTCGCTAGAGATTTGTGAAAGCATTTTAGTCGCTGGTGTTCTTCAAGTGATGTTAAGTCGCTTGACGATTTGACTAATTTAATGCTTGTAGAACAATTTAGATCCTCTGTTCCAGAGCGCGTTGCTACTTTCTTCTCTGAGCATAAGGTTAAAATGCCGGAGGAAGCTGCTGCGCTGGCCGACGAATTCGTTTGATTTATAAAAACAGTTTTCATAACTTTAATAGTCTGCAGAATGTTGGGCAGGGAGCTTACGGGGTTTTGCCACTGCGAAAACGTGACGCTGACTTGATTTGCAATTACTGTCGTGAAGCTGGACATTGGAAAGCTGATTGTCCTGCGCTTAAAAATAAAACAAGACAGTCTAACTATCAAGCGCAGGCTAGACCGACTGTTCTAGCACCATCTTTGATAATTAGGCCTGAAGTAAAGGGTCATGATGATGTTCCAGTGAAACTTTTGCGTGATACGGGCGCAGTGGATTCTTTCGTTTTGCAATCTGTGTTGCCGTTTTCTGAACAATGTTCTTATTTGTGGCATTGGGATGAGCACTGTACGTATCTGTTCCTTTGCATAAACTTAACACCCAGTCGGATTTTGTACAGGGAGAAGTGGTTTTGGGCGTTCGTCCAGCTCTGTCTGTGGATGGAGTTCATGTGATCTTGGGCAATGTGATTGCTGACACTCCTTCACCTGTTGTTTTTGTTCCCCAGAGCAATCGGGGCATTGAAGATGACTCTTCAAATGCAGTTTGTGTGGTTACACGTCCTATGTCTCGTTCAGGTCAGTGCGCAGCAAATGCTGATGATCAGAAGGAGAGTTTGAAGTCTGTGCTGTGTGTGCCTGATCTGTCATCTTTTCCTTTTCCTTTGTCAGCTAAGGAGTTGGGTGATCAGTCTAAGGATCCGACGCTGGCTGACTTGTTTTCTAATGCGCTTTCTTTTATAGATGCACAGAGAGCGGCCCGTGGATATTTCACTGATAACGGAGTTTTGTTTCGTAAATGCGTGCCGCAGTGGGATAAGTTTGTGGGAGAAGCTATAATCCAGGTGGTGGTCCTAACTAAACATCGAAATTTAATTTTGCAGGTGGCTCACGATCAGTGTGGTCATGGTGGTGTCAGGAAGACTTATGATCGTATCCTCAGGCATTTCTTTTGGTCTCGTGTTAAAAGGGATGTGTCCGCTTACATCAAGACCTGTCACACATGTCAAGTTACGAGTAAGCCTAACCAAAAGCTTAAGCCGGTCCCATTGCATCCCATCCCTGCTTTTGGAGAACCCTTTGAGCACCTTGTTATCGATTGTGTAGGCCCACTCCCACGATCAAAGCGGTTGCAATTATATATTTACCATCATGTGCTTGAATACTCGTTATCCATTTGCATATCCTTTGCGCACTATCTCAACGAAATCTGTACTTAAAGCCCTGTCTCAGTTTGTGTCCATTTTTGGAATTCCCAGATTTGTGCAAAGTGATAAAGGTTAAAATTTTACCTCTTGTATTTTTACTGAGGTTTTGAAACAATTGCATATTGAACATCTGACTTCAACAGCTTATCACACTCAGTCTCAAGGCTCTCTTGAGCGTTTTCATCAAACCATGAAGTCACTCTTGTGTGCTTACAGCGTTCAATTAGATGTGGACTGGGAAGAAGCTCTTCCATGGCTTATGCTCGCAGCTCGCGAGGTAGTCCAAGAAAGTACGGGCTTTAGCCCAAATGACTTAGTATTAGGACATAAAGTTTGGGGAATTTTGTCTGTCTTGAGTGAGGTTGGGAATAAAACTGAACCGCCTAAAAGTATTGAGGCCTATGTGAATAGCTTCAAGGATCGATTGTCTTGAGTGTGCGAAATTGCACAGGAAAATCTGCAGTATGCGCAGAGAAAAATGAAGCGTTTATATGACCGCACAGTTGAGCTTCGTTCATTTGGAAAGGGTGATCGTGTCCTTGTGCTTCACCCATTAGTTGGTTCGCCTTTTGAGTCAAAGTTTGATGGTCCATACACGGTCTTGCGCAAAGTCTCTGATGAAAATTACTTGGTTTCTACTCCGTCTCGTAGGAAGAAGTCCACTCTGTTCCATGTTAATATGATGAAGCCCTATTATGATTCGGTTTTTGTTAAACCTTTTTTAACCTCAGCTCCAGTGTTTAATTCTGGCCCATGTAACGAAACCGAGAGTGAGCTTGTTTCGGCCAGTGATGGAATTTTAAGGGGGCGTTTAAAAAATTCTGAATGTTTGGCCCAGCTGGATAATTTGCTTGCATATTTGTCGCTGTTTCAGCAGGCCGAGCTGATTCAGCTCATCAATAAGTATCCCACTCTGTTTGGTGATACCCCGTCTAGAATGACGTGGACTGAGCACGATATTGATGTAGGTGACTTCGTGCTGATTAAACAATCTTTTTATCGTGTCTCCAGAAAAACGAAAATGGAGGCTGAAATTCAATATATGCTTAATGATAAAATCGCTGTGCCGTCCTTTTCTGAATGGGCCTCTCCATGTATTCTTGTCGACAAACCGGACAAAACTATTCGTTTTTGTACAGATTTTCGCAGGGTTAGCAGTGTCACTAAAAGTGATAGTTTCCCGTTACCCAGAATTGAGGATTGCATTGATGAAGTTGGATCAGCCAAATTTGTAACTCAATTGAAACTTTTAAAAGGTTATTGGCAAGTGCCACTTACAGCCGCTTACGTCTTTCATACCGTAACACCGTTTGGGCTGTATTCTTATACAGTAATGAGTTTCGGGTTGTGTAATGCACCAGCCAGTTTTCAGAGGCTTGTGAATTGTGTAATATCTGGTTTAGATGGATGTGCTGTATATCTTGATGATCTGGTTCTTTTTAGTGACACTTGGGGTTCTCATTTGCAGAGGCTCAAGTCAGTGTTCGATTGCTTGACCAAGGCGCAGCTTACCGTGAACCTGGCAAAGTGTGAGTTTGCCAGGGCCATGGTGATGTACCTCGGGAAAGTTGTTGGGAATGGTGAAGTGAGTCCTATTCATGCAAAAATTGTGGCCATTCAACAGTATCCACCTCCCGCTACAAAAAAAAAGATCTGCGCTGATTTTTGGGTTTGGTTGGGTTTTATCTGTGTTTTTGCCAAAACTTCTCAACTGTTGTGGCTCCTTTGACCACTCTTTGAAGGGATGGGGAGAAGTGTGTGTGGACATTAAATTGTCAATGAGCGTTTGAAAATGTGAAGTCCATTCTTTGTTCTGCTCCTGTTTTGGCCGCTCTGCAGTTTGATAAATGTTTTTCATTACAGGTGGATGCCAGTAATGTTGGGGCTGGTGGTGTTCTAATCCAAGCTGATGATCAGGGATTCTTTCATCCCATTTGTTTCTTTTCGAAGAAATTTTGTTCTTATCAGCTGCATTATTCAGTGGTGGAAAAGGAAGCACTAGCTTTAATTTGGGCTTTACAACATTTCACAGTATACATAAATTTTGGTGTAGCATTGACAATTTTCACAGATTATAATCCCTTGACCTTTTTGAATTCCTTGAAGTGTCCGAATCAGTTCGCTGGTCGTTGTTTTTACAGTCATACTGCTTAGACATTAGGCATATTAAAGGGTCCGATAATGTCGTGGCCGATGCTCTGTCCCGTGCTTCACTGTCATGCTCTGCTTGTTCTTTCTCTTTGGCTCTTGTCTTTCTCCATCCTTAATTTGCTCCTAGGTGCTATGGTTGCTGGGTGTTTGGGGAAATGGAGAATTGCGGAGAGGGAACGCATGCTGTGGATGACCTGGCTTTGCACAGGATGGGCCCTTTTTTGATCTATGTGCTGGATGGGTATGGATTGTTCTTGCTTTGAAAACTACGATCCCATGAGTGCTCATGACTCTGAGCACTGCTGCCGCTCTTTTTGTGAGCGCTCATAGGCGTGGCTTTGGCGATTGTTAAGGCTGCACCTGATTTGCTCCCTTTAAAAGGCTGGACTTGGAGAAGATGTCCGCTGTCGTTGTTGACGCTGCTTCTCTGCTCAGCTGCTCGTGTCTCTGGGCGCACGTCTGCTGTTTTGCTTTGTTCTTTGTTATGGCTTTGTTTTGTATTTGATTTCTTATGCATTTAGCTTCACTACGCTAACAGTGCATGTCTGCAATGTTTAACATTACTGATTTACTGACTAACATGTTTTGTACATGTTGTATATAGTTTTCCTTTTCTTAAGTAAACTTTCATTATTTGGTAATCTCGTGTCCCGTGTCCTCCTTGGTTTTGTTACGATTCTGAGCCAGATCCTAACACCATCATAGAATTGATGGAGAATGGTGAGGAATTTGAGGACAACCAGACTTGCATAGAAGGTTCCAGAGCATCTCACAGTTCACAGTATCAAATGCTTTGCGCAGGTCAATGAAGGCAAATGTCATATCCTTGTGATGTTCCCTTGCCTTTTCCAAAAGCTGATGGGTGACAGATCATATCTATGGTGCTCCGCTCAGAGTGGAATCCAGTCTGTGACTCTGAAAGTACTCTTTCAGTGACGCGATGGATAAGATGGAGTATAACTTGGGTGAGTATCTTTCTAGCAACATCCATCAGGGAGATGCCTTGACTATTACCACAGTTGGAGCAGTCCCCCTTCTTTTTGTAGATAGTAACAATAGTGGAGTGTTTCCATGTGTCAGGGATGCTGCCCTGCTTCCAGCAAAGTAAAAAGAAGTCATGAGTTTCATGAGAAGGTATGGCCCACAGCACTTGTACACTTCACTGGGTATCATGTCTCCACCAGGGGATTTCTTGTTTTTCAGGGAATGGACTGCATAATGGACTTCATCGAGGGTGGGACATTCATCCAGCTCAGGAACTTGAGGGAGCAATGGGAGTTCGTCGAGAGCTGTAGGATCTGATGATTTGACTCTGTTCAACAGTTTCCAAAAATGCTCTGCCCATCGGTCTAGAATGTCCTTTTTGTCCTTAAGGAGAGTGTTAACAACTGCGGATCGGCCAGGAGCCACCATATGTTGAGTGGGGCCATAGATGCCGGATTCGCCAAGGAGGCTTGGTGTGCAGCATTCTTGGCCTCCAGCAAGGGACAGATTTCATCTGCACCTTCATTGAACTAATCTGGGTTCTTTCTCTTGAAGTATCTTCCTTGGATGAGCTTTGGAGAGCTTCAAGGATTGAATTCCACAGTTCCTCCACGTGAAAGTTGGTTTCCAAGTCGGTATCTGCAATAGGGGGAAGATCGTCAAGCCTTTTGCGAAGGTCATTATGTAGAGCTTGTCCAATGTCAATGTTCCCAAATGACACAACACTGAGTCGAGGTTTGGGTGGTTGCTTTCTTACAGATGGTCGGAGGACTACTCAAAGGATAGTCCAGACAAGCCTGTGATTGGTCCAACACTCAGCCCCACATATGGCCCATGCGATCATGATGTCTCAGATGTCACAATGGCGAACGATAGAGTAATCTAAGAGGTGCCAGTTCTTGAACCATGGGTGCATCCAGGTTGTTTTCAACTTGTCCAGGAGTTGAAACATTGTGTTGGTAATGCATAATTCATGTTCTGTGCAGAAGGACAGTAGATGGTGACCATTTGCATTCATATTCCCTGTATCGTGTTGACCGATGACTCTGTCCCATACAGATTAATTTCTCCCAACTCGGGAATTGAAGTCTCTGAGCAGGGAGATCTTATCGGCCACAGCGATCTTGCAAACTGTGTCATCAAGGGAAGTATAGAAGTCATCCTTCTCCTCCTTGGAGTCCAGGGTGGGTGCATATGCACTGATGATCATCATGTATGAACCATTGGCCAGTGGAATGTGTAGGATCATCAGATGCAAGCTAATCCCAACAGGACATTTCGGAATCTTGGGGACCAGTTCATTCCAGACTGCAAATCCAACACAATGGATCCACTGTTCTGCTTGAGATAAACCCTTCCAAAAGAAGGTGTATCCAGCTCTGGCTTCGGTGATGGATCCTTCGTCAGCGAGACAAGTTTTGCTGAGGGTGCGGATGTCCACTCTGTAGCACTGGACCTCCAAGGCTAAAAGAGCTGTTCTCCAAGGGGGACTGTCAGTACCGGTTATGTCCATTAGGGTTCAAAAGTTCCAGGAAGTGAGAATGAGGGATTTGGGTTTGGGTTTTTGTTTTGAAGCTGAGACTGTTTTGGAAGTAGTAGGTTTCTGACCACGGAAGTGGGATGGCTCTCCAGTTGCTGTATCCTGGACAAGCTAAAGTGGGACAAGCTTTCTTTAGGACTCCGTTTATCATCCCTTCCCCGGATTGGGGTGGGCAGTGCTATCCTTGAATAAGGCTGCCCAGACATGCCAGCAGGACATGGACCAGGCACTTGTCCCAGGGTGTGCCATGGAACGGCTGTCACAATACCAGTGCTGCCTATGTGCAGATTCCAAGCTGAGGGCTTCTACCACCATCCAGCAGCTGCTCCCGTCATGCATTGTCCATCACCACAGGGCTTTCAGAGGGAATAAGAAAGACAGATGAAGGGGGGGAGGACATAGCCTACGCAAAGGATTTGTTGTTGACAGTGGTGATGAGGGTGTGCAGTCCTTGTCTGCACCACTTCACTCCCTGCCGGGGATCCAGGTGGCAAGCCAGGGAGCATGACAACCAGGACCAATGAGGAGCTGCACCATCAGTGATGGTTCCTGGGAGGATGGGGCACATGTCTGCATTGGCTACAGGAATTGCCAGAGCATTTGGACTGCCTGGCTTTCAGCCTGTGTTCACCCTTCCACCAGTGATTCTAGGAATCACCCCCTTATGGGTATTGAGGTCGCAGGACTCTGAATTCAGAAGGGTGAGTTGGAACAGAGAAGCAAATAACATATTATTCACAACAAACCTGTTCACATTCCATTCAGTAGCACCCAGGAAGCCATTTGCCAACATAAACAACTATGAGCTGAATTACCACTACTGTTTCTGTACTGTTTTACTGTTCATTGTGTCATTTATCACCATTTGCCATAGATTAACTCCATTTTTAATGAACTAAGTTGTTTTAGAAGTGCAGGGAGAGGCCTACTGGCATTTTTAAACAACATGTTTGGGTACAAACCAAAATATTCCATCCTTATCCTTTGTCATGTTCACCTATCATCTGTATAAACATTATCTGGTATTAAGAAATGCAAACATTCACGGTGGCTGTGAAAATATTTTCATTTATTAGTTAAAACTTTGTAAAACAACTCTGTATCCAGTTTCACACATGGCCATTCAATTCCACCGCTACTTCCTGGTTCCAGTGGGAAACTGGGTGGCTGTACCATGACAGGGAAATCGTGGTGTTTGGCAGTGTGGTCCATTTTGACAGGGGTATTTTTAATATAAATGGTAAATATGGGCATATTGTCTGCACAAAGGGGTCTGGGTGAGCAGAAAGTGTTTGTATGTTTGGTGTTTGTTTAACTGAATTATTATTTTATAATAATTGAGGTATTAACTAGTTAATTGATTTATTTGGCTTGTCTGGTGGGTGGAGCTACAGCTAGCCTAAGGCTATATTAGGCCCCATGGCCTCAGTCAGGGGGGACAGCACCACTGATGTAGTTCTGTTATATTTTATTCCTGCTACTTTGCTGATCCTTGGTTTTAAATTTTGACTGGAAAAATGGAAATTGGAATTTTTATTTATCTTTTGTATTAGCAGGAAAGTTCATTAAAATTTAATTTTTTTTAATTTAATCATCTTTATTGTCTTCATTGTTAGGACATGCATAAAACATCAAGCTAAATTTAAAAGTTGATAGCTAAATAAGAGTTATTTGGTAATTGGGTGATACATAATCTGAATAATTGATTATTCATTTCAATAATCAATAGATAATTCAACTATCAAAATAGTCGTTTGTTGCAGCCCTACTGCAAAATCAACCATCTGGCCATCTTGGAACAAAAAGTTATGGGAGATTATGCGCAGGAGGCTCTACAGCAGGGGTACGTCCTTGCCTCCATGTCACCTGCATCTGCAGGGTTTTTCTTCATGGAGAAAAATGGAGAGGGCCTCACACCATGCATTGACTACTGCGGCCTGACTCAGATCATGGTAAAATACCTGTAACCCTTAACTTTACGTCCATCAGCCCTGGAACAACTTTTTTTTTTTTTTTAAACATTTATTATAGTATTTTGTTCATTGTACACAGCAACACAACCCCAAGGCACATACGAAAGCAAACTCACAAGAATAAAATAAAAATTTCAGGTAAATAAATAAATAAATCTTTTTAAGAAAGGGGACCAGAGAGTGTGCTCCAATTATAGGGGAATCACACTTCTCAGCCTCCCAGGGAAAGTTTACTCCAGGGTACTGGAGAGGAGAATTCGGCCAATAGTCGAACCTCGGATACAGGAGGAACAATGCAGTTTTCGTCCTGGCCGTGGAACACTGGACCAGCTCTATACCCTTCAAAGGGTGCTCGAGGGTTCATGGGAGTTTGCCCAACCAGTCTACATGTGCTTTGTGGATCTGGAGAAGGCATTCGACTGTGTCCCTCATGGTATTCTGTGGGGGGTGCTTCGGGAATATGGGGTTCGGGGCTCTTTGCTAAGGGCTGTCCGGTCCCTGTACGAACGGAGCAGGAGTCTGGTTCACATTGCTGACAGTAAGTCAGACCTGTTCCCAGTGCATGTTGGACTCTGGCAGGGCTGCCCTTTGTCACCGGTTAGTGTGTGTGTGTGTGTGTGTGTGTGTGTGTGTGTGTGTGTGTGTTTTATTTATTTATTTGTTTATTTACTTACTTTGAGGCAGTAGGCACAAAAATTAAGCGTAATCCAAAAATGAACAATTTAAAAATCACAGAAGTAAAACATAGTGTCTGTACTTTATATTATTCTACTCTTATCTCTTACAGGTTTTGAAACTGAAACCTCCGAACCGAGGCTGACATACACACGCTGTCGCCATTACCGAAACTCTTATTTCCTGGAAATGGCCTGGCGCTAGAGCTCAGTGGTCTCAATAGTCATTTCAACAACCTCCTGTAACAACTCGGAAGTGCATCACATCTACATCACACATGGGACCACTGGTGAGGAAGGGGGACAACGTGGAGTATATTTTAAAATAGGAACGCGCTTTCCCTCGGTAATAGACACAAATATGTCTGAAAGAGTTTTTTTTTTTTAGTCTGTTTATTTCGAATGGCTAACTGAATTGTATACACTCACTGGCCATTTTAATCGGAGCATGTGTATGTACGTACAGTGTGCGATTTGTTTCACACCATTCTTACAACATGACATAGTGGCTACAGCCTCTATATGAGGCAGTAGCCACAAAAACTCACTTTTTCAGTCCTTGTACACATACATTTGGATGTCTGGAGCCTACCAACCCACACACACACTCTGAAATAATAAAACAACCCAGTCAGTTTCTTTTGTGCTGCCCGTTTCAGAAAACGTGCTTCAACAAGCTGTTCAGATTTTCATCATTAAAATGATGCCACCTCCTCATGTGAAGAACTGCCTTTGCAAATGAACTTTCATTAGGAAAGTGTTACCTGATTTGGCCAACGGAAGAAGGGGGTGGGGTGAGCGGTGGCTCATAATTTAAAAGAACAGGCACTCAAATCAGGCGTTTCGAACAGGACTGTTTAGACCAGGAGAGAAGGGAGCTGTGGTGCTTTATCCTAGTCGTAGTTTGACCAAAGTATGTAACAGACATTTAATTAAAACCTCAGGGAACCATGTAACTGTGTTTAAAATGGGCATAATATGTCAGCTTTAACTCAGAAATGTCAAGTTGGACTCCAATTTCCTAAAACTTGTGAAGGAAACTCTGTCTTCAACAGCGTGTTATTGATGATCAGAGCTCTGAGTTTGGCTCAGTTCAATCTCTGCTGCCTGGGACCTCATCCACTCCGTCATTAATGTCGGCAAAAGGAAATAAATTGAACATGTTCAGGCACAAAAGTGATGGTGCATTTCAATGGTATCTGTCTGACTAAAATTGATGGTTGCTTCAAATATCAACCAACAGATTGGTCAAGCTCAAAGCATTCGCTTCAGTCAGAGCCGAACCCTGGGAGACTGGTTTATTCCAGTAGACTCAAAAGCAGACCGTGACACTACCAGTGTGAAACCTCTAGGGAACCAGCAGAAGAAAATGGAGTGAAAGAAATGGTCACTGAAAAACGTGGGTGGGTTTTTTTTTTTTTTTAAATATATATATATATATAGGGACTAAAAGCAACATCACTCTCAAATGCAAAGTAAATGCGTCAGGTTTAATCATGTGTAAGTCGATCCAGTGCCGAAAGATAAAATAGGAAATGCAACATCTAATAAAACTCCAGGGAACAGCAAGTGATAAATGACGGATCTATCAGTTTGTAAAACATCAGCATGTTTTCCACAGTAGTACATGTAGTTATTTTGTCTTTCCTGTATGTGTAATAATAAAATAATTTGAAGCTATCATGTAAACTTTAATACAGATGCATTTTTTTTAAGGTTTTATACAGTATGACTGCTTCAGTAGGAACATTATGGTGTCAAAAGTATACTACTTTTCATATTATTTATAGTTCCATACCCTTAGTATAAGGTTCTGTCTGAGTGAAGAAAGAATATCAGGTAAACTTTTGTGATACTAAGGCCATGATTTATACCTTACGTATGTGTAAAGGACGGCATGGTGGTGTAGTGGTTAGCACTGTCGCCTCACAGCAAGAAGGTTCTGGGTTAGAGCCCAGTGGCCGGCGAGGGCCTTTCTGTGCGGAGTTTGCATGTTCTCCCCGTGTCTGTGTGGGTTTCCTCCGGGT
>JAODLJ010000004.1:22034153-22045588 GCA_027576115.1 Cathorops melanopus
CATGTGACGAGCGAAAAAACCTATAGGAACTACTATTAAATATAAATTTATACCATACACTCTTCATCTCAATCCCACATAATGATTTATTTTGTTTATTTTATAAAAACCTTATTAATTAAATAAAAATGGCAAGCATATCTCAGTATCTGCAATACTAAAACTTTTTTTGTTTTTTTTGGACCGGGGGTGCGTGCCGGGTGCGCCCCCCCTTAAATCTGCACCAGTGTGGCATATATTCTCACACGCACACACACACACACAGAGAGAAACTGACCAGCCATAGCATTAAAACCACTGAAACCACTGACAGTTGGAGTGAATAACATTGATTATCTCGTTACAATGGCATCTTTCAAGGGGTGAGATATGTTTGGCAGCAAGATCTAGGCCCTGGCTTGTTTATTACTATTAGAAGTCCATGTTTGAGCTTACCTTTGTCATTATAAGGTATTTTTCTTTATCAGGAATTCCCATAACATTCTGGTATTTATGAAACCTGCCTCGAAATATTGGTAGGCATCTGTGCATTCATATGCCTTGAGCATCTATAGTGTATTTAGAAGTCCCAAATACTAAATAGTTCAGGATGTAGTAGTGTCCCAAATCCAGTAGCTGGTTTGCCATACACTTTTCAAGTGGAATAAATACATTTGTGGGTAAATTAAGAAGAAGCATTTATTTTTGTCACAAGTACACTCAAGCACAGCAAAATTCCTCCTCTGCGTTCAATTCATCTGAAGCAGTGAATGCACATGTATGCGCGTACACATATAAACACAGAGAGAGAGAGAGAGAGAGAGAGAGAGAGAGCAGTGGGCATAATAAACAAATACGTTTGTGGGTAAATTATATGGATCTGTGATGCCTGCATGTTTCAGCTTTTGGATATAATGCAATCTGCTGGAATAAGATAAATTTTTAATTGTCACAATGTTTTCTGTGCATTGCCATCTTGGTGTGATGCAGCTCCATAGTTGTGCTAATTGGTTAAAGTCCCTCACATTCGACTATTTCCGTAGGGCCATACTGTTTACCTCAAGATGTAGGAAAATGGTCCCAAAATGGACAAAAGTGACCCTCAGCACATCAAAATGATCACATCTCATCCGCATGATATTGTTCTTGCGAGACATAGGAAAATGCCATACACAATTTTAAAAAATGAAAATTTCAGATGACTTTGCAGTCAACCCCTTTAAGTAAAATCTACCACAGGCAAAAGCCTCAGGAAATGTACCTAATTAAATTACAAATCACAGACATGTGCATCAATAACTATCCATATGGTGAAGGAAACCAGTTCCGTCTGGTTCAGTTTTACAGTTAGATTTTTTTTGGCATACCTGACATTCACAGTTTGTGACATTCAAAAGTGTGATGTTTAAGGTAAGAGATATTTTGCCTCTGTGACAAAGAATAGACTGTAGTTTTAGTTCATTTGTGAATGCCAATTAATGAACGCTTGATTGCATCTAAACTAACACAAACTTGCTGGTTAATACTAATTGCTGTCCTTTAATGAGTTTCCTTCATAGCTATCTTCGAGAAATTAACACAGCAACCTCTCCTGGCACATTACTACACAGATTTATACTAAAATTAGGAGTCAAGCACAGTTGTACGCATACATCTTAATAAATAGCTTATGAGCCATTGTAAAATAGTGACTTAACATTAATTATTGTGGCTAACTTAGTCATATCCAGCTAGTAAGCTACTGCTCCTTAGCCTAATGATATAACTAGTAATAGTAATAAAGCAGACAAGCTTGTGTAAAAACTGCTAGAGCTAGCACTAATCAGTATTTACTGATTGCACATACCGTATATGTAGCCACATTAATTCTAAATATTTTGTGTGTATTGAGTAAGTTCATTTCTGTTGCCCACCATTTTGGATTCAAATTGGTTCAGCATCATGAACTTAATAAGCATGAGATGGTCTGATTTCAGAACAAGCGCTCAGTTTCAGAAAGTTTCAGTTCTCATTCAACAGCAACACAGTGATCTCTCAACCAGTAAAATTTCTACACCAGTGTTATATTATAATTTGTGAATATTTGAGAGGCATGACTCTAACAGTGTTTATTTCTTCCACAGTTGGATCTTTGGACTTGTGCTGAAGATTTGCCTGTTTAATGTACATCCAAACATCATTTCAAGTTGACTGTTTGGGAGATGTGTGTCATGCTGTGTAGCAGTTTGAAAATTTGATCAATAAAAGATTGGCATGATTACCATTAAATCATGTAAGTAATTAAAATAACAGTAATACAATTAGAATTGTATTCATGGTCTATAAAATATACAACAAACAAAGCTGAAATAATTAAGTAAAATTTGGGACTTTAACAGATTTGGCAATTTATATTACTCAAATGTTAAAAGTACCTTTTCAATAAGTAAAGGAATAAAATCTAATGATGAATGACAAAATATGATGTTTTAGCACATTTACCACATGTGAACTGCAGATATAAAAGCAAAGCTTCTGATGAGTGCATGAGCAAAATATTTACAAGGGCAAGAAATCAATCTGGATCGACTAATAATATTATAGCATATGAACCATCAAATTGTGTAATGTGGTGTATTTCACATCAAAATATTGCTGCAATGTCTTGTGACAGTGATACCAATAATGAGACATGCATCACAGTTATGAATAATTAGCATGCACCAGTTCCTGGTTAGAGCTTAATCACAGAACATACATATAAGGACTCTCAGTAACACACACACTTTGTGAAAGTCTTGTATTTTGTATCGCTTTTCTGGTTTTGGCTATATTTGTGTTTTTGGATTGTGAGTATTGTATTACCTCTGATATCCTATCTGTGCCTCACTGCCTGTTATTTGACTCTGCTAGCGTGTTTTCAATAAAACTCCTCCTGCACTTAGACCCATCTACTAAACACTTAGACCCATCTTCCCATCTACTTTTATATGAAACTGTCATTAATATTTTCTGAAAAATGTGTTTGTAAATAATCACATATTATTTTTTAAAAAGCAATTTAAAAATAAGCACTGGATAAAAACCCATTTATTTTATGTAAATAAAGATACAAATTTCACTGTCCAGTGGTCAAGTGTTTATGAGATACGTTGCCTTGTCCTTGCAATTGGGTTCCCTATGGTGGTACATGTATGTCATTCGTTGTACATACGGATGTCATACAGTCAAGCCATTTAAAATCAGGTCAATGCATTTCTATTAATTAGGGAGTTCCACACTTTGCGTGCACAAGCAACTCCGCTATTACTTACTAAAATAGGTTAAACTCAGTAAAACATGAGGTAACATTTACTCAGAAAAGGGACTGCAAATTTCTGCATCAATATTTGGAGTACATTCTATATGCATTCTTTTCAGCAGGTGTCTGACAAGATGCAACAAGAAAACTGATTTTTAGGAAAAAAATGCAACTTTTATTTTAAAAAGTAAATCAGTTTTCTTGGTTACTGAGGTTGAGGTTAGGGTTAGCTTTAGGTGTCAGCAATAATTAGCTGCATTAAGAATTATGTCAACAAAGGGGCCTCACAAGGAATAGTAAGACAAATGTGTGTGTGTGTGTGTGTGTGTGTAATTGAACCCAGGTTGCCCAGGGCAAGCACTGATAGAATGAATTCTTCACAGATCCATCCAGAGCACTAGAACTGATCATGATGTAATTGCATACCCAGGGATTCTCTTGATTCAACCCAGCACACACACACACACACACACACTCTCTCTCTCTCTCATCTGTTTCAATGCCATACACATATCTTTTGTTTATAACCTTCCTTGATTAATTTTTAGTATTCTATTTGAAAAGCAGTGGTTCTGACATCTGGCATGTGACTTCTAATCCAGCAATGAACAATAATTGTATTAGCCTTTGATGCCTTTGTTCTCAGAAAAAATTCATTATCACGGTTTCCAATTCATAAATGTGCCCTTTAAGTTTTACATTGCCTTGACAAACAGACACACACAAAAATAAATATGTAAGTAAGTAAATAAATAAATGTTATTGATTTGTTATGGATCTGCATAAAGATATTCGTATTAGATTAATATTATTGTCCAATCCATATTCATATTTAAATTGTGTTAGGCCTGATCACATTCATTCACTCCTGTAGCTATGCGATTCCAGTGAAAATTCTGATTACTCTTCAGATGGTGCATACATCCATAAAACTGACTGTAGCTGGGGAAAAGTCATCATTTTCTCAGAGCTCACCAGCTGCTCTTTTCACCATACGAAAGCTATGTGAGGTGCTCACTTGAACCATCAATTTACTGCTTTAACCGCCACTAACTGGCTCAATATACAAACCACCCTGCCCAAAACCTCTGACAGCTGCTATGTGTACAGGTAGTTATGGAGTACAGACTGTCATGAAATATTCAGCCAGGTAATTGGGATACCAAGCACCCATCTGATATAAAATAATCCAATCATGGGCTCGCAAGTGGTGCAACACAAACGTGTTCACTCTATAATCTGGAACTTGCTAGTTCAAATCCCGATGATGACACAGCCATGACCAGGGGCTTGAGAGAGCAAAACTGCCCTGTGCTTCTCATGGAGGGAGGGGTACTTTGGGCAGGACCAAAAATTAAAAAACCACTTAACCAAGAAACATGAATGTGCCATAACCCATATATTACCATAAGAAAATAATGCTACATATGTAACTTGTGTTCTAATATTCCTGAAATTGGACTAAGTTCTCCCCCATGAAATGCTTCCTGCCCATCAAACTGTAAGCTTAGTGTCAAAACTCTGATTAATGTGGGGGGAAAATAATATTTCTGAAAAAGCAGCAATTGTGGATTAAAGAGAGCTTATATCTCAAGTCCTTGAAACGTCTCCGAATCATCTCCTCCAGAGCCTGCTTCAACAGAACACTGATCATCGTGTCATCTTCAATTTTATGCTCCCTGCTTCTCTGAATCACCATACAAAAAAAATAACCATTTAAGGGATCAGCACTAATTAGATGATTAGTGCTCAGAAGGGCTTGAGATAAGGTATCTGCATAATTCCATCATAAAAGCTGGGATGCATATTTCTGTGTTCGTTTGTACAATTATCTTAGCTGTCCTAGGGGCTGTAATATTAATGTGATTAAACAGTATACTCCTGCATGGAGCCCAGTGTCCTCCATTAAAGCACTGCTAGAGGCAAAGCAAAAATTAATTTTAGGAGACAATCAATTTTATTCTGCATGACTGTAATAAATATAGGCCGGGTGCAGATGTGTCATTAAGCTCAGGAAGGAGACTCAAAGTCAAAATGACACCAGTGGCTCTGGCAGGCCTCCTCATACACTCTTCTGCAGTGAGTGGCAGAGGTGTCATTTTCCATCTTGCTTGAAAAGTCTTCTCCATCTGTCACATTTAAGTTCTCTTACTGAATCACACCCAAGATACAAAACTGGCACACTGTACATTCCTCTTTCAGTTGTCATTTCTCACAACTCATGACATAAAATTAAAACATGCTTTCCAAATGCCACTTCAAAAACAGATCAGTCAACAGTTCTGTATACAAATCATTTAACATTATGCACACAACACTTCCACACCGTGCCGGTGGTGTAGTGGTTAGCACTGTCGCCTCATGGCAAGAAGGTTCTGGGTTTGAGCCTAGTCACTAACAGGGGCCTTTCTGTGTGGAGTTTGTATGTTCTCCCTGTGTCTGTATAGATTTCCTCCAGGTGCTCTGGTTTCCCCCCAAAATATGCAGGTTTGGTTAATTGGTGGCTCTAAATTGACTGTGAGTGTGAATTGTTGTTTGTCTCTATGTATCAGCCCTGTGATGATCTGGCGACTTGTCCAGGGTGTACCCTGCCTCTTGCCCATAGTCAGCTGGGATAGGCTCCAGGTAACCCTGCATGTCCACATTTTTCCTAACAGTTTAGAGCATGCTGTATTATTAATGTTACCTATTTTTAAATGGGTGTTTTGGAAATTTCAGTATATGTCTCTTGGCTTGGTGTGAACATATTGCACATGCCATTATATGTCTATTATATGACTATTCATTTTGAGAATAATCCTGTAATTTCCTGAAAAACTGACAAGTATATCTGATTTAATGTGCAATAGGGATGTAACACACTGCCATTATCTGCACCTGTTTAGTGCTCCAAATATTTGGATCTCAATTTATATTCAAATTTAAACCCAAAGTGGGTATGGTCTAAACTGGATGAGTTTTATTCTTTTTCTTTTTTTTTTTTAAATAGAAATGTGAATGGGAATGTTTGTTTTTGTTTTTTATTCACGCTCACTCAGTTATTATTGTTGTTTGTTCCAGCCCATGAACTACTAATTTCTCATTAATTTAGTCTGCTCTATTTTCCAAAATATTAACAAACTAGTAGCCTGATTTACAGCATCATGACCAGGCACTAAGGATTAATGAATGAATGCTGTAAACGTATTGTTCACATTCATATGTGGTCTTTCTTTGTCCCATGAGCAACATAAATGACCAGGGACATGGGCAGGCGTGTTGGGGTGGGGTTGCTGGAAATTTAAGCAGCCCCGACGATGCCCCGATGTGGCATGCACTATAAAATCATACCCACATGATAGTCAAATCATTTTTCTTTGAGCAGAGAACGTGTTTGTGACAATAGTATATACACAACAGCGTTGTTAAATTAGAAGGGGTTGATTAATTTTAACAGCATGCTCTGACAATTACAAAAGTATCATAGTGGTGATTTAATTTTTAGTTATAATGCTCATTTTAATTTTTATTTTAATATTTTAGGATGAAACTGTCATCTTATAGTGATACTATAAATGCCCCATAATTATCAAAACTAGCTATCAATAGAAGGCTAGCAGCTTGTAATGGAAACAGCTAACCACAGTTCATATGTTCCACTAAATTTCTTAACCCCTTAAACTCATTATTCAGTTAATTATCTAAAAACATAATAATCAGTAACCACCATAAAATATTTCAGTAACTATGGTGACATTAATATGAAAAGTTATCATAGGAGTTTAACGGGTTTACTCAGAGTTTTTACTGTAGTTGTCACATTTATTTACAACTGCTAGAGGAATCTGAGAAAACCTGAAACCTAAAAATGACAAATGGAAAAAAAAAAAAAATGCACATCGTTCCTCGCCCAGCTACATGGAATGAGCATAGCCTTACGGTGGGCCCTGAATTGTACGTGGCTGAAGATGCGTGCGGCGCGTTACTGTCAGGCCTAATTGACGGCATGTTTACTTTAACTGTAGTAATTGGTCGGTTACGCGCAGGAGCAGTTTAAAGCGCTACGTCTGGGAACATTAATGAGGGCTCGCATGGTCACAGGCTGTGTTACGATGAGAGAGAGGGTAGCTAACTAACCCCATCCACCCCACCCCGGGCAATAAAATATCAAAGTATTTCAACCTTTGCTTTTACAATGGAATGTCATAAATCTAACGCGGAGAAAGGTCGTTGATACTGGAATGTTAACTTCAAAAACAGGGAGGAGGGGGGATTTTAGTCTTTAGTCGCACTTAGTCTTGCAAGCATTTCATGCTCAACTGTTCATTAAAAGCTTCGAAAACCAAACCAGGAACATAAAACATAACCGAGAATATGAACATAAATAACGTGCATGTTAAAGGTATTGCCACAACCTTAGTGCTGCTAAAGCTTCTTTGCATGGCAAACTGCTTTTTATTATTTATTTATTTATTTATTTAGTTCAGGCAGTCGGACACACATGTAGACTACGTATGCGCTCGAAAGCACCGTGTCAACGAGTGCAAATGCCACGCAGTCTGGGTAAGGTGAGAGATTTTTTCCAGTTTGACCTCGTGAAATGGGTCAGTAAATTGAGCCTTTGAACCCCTTTTGGCCCGCGCGGGGTAAATATTTTTAATGAATTTACTGAATGTCAGAAGGAGCGGATGTATAATAAACTAATAGAAAACTATAAAGGGGTGGATGCATCACTGTTAGCTATCTAACATTTAATGTTCATCTAAAGAGATAAGAACAGACAGTCTGTGTGTCAGATATTCCTCAAGTCCCCAGTAATTAGTTAACTTTTCCATTATTCTCTGTTTGAGTCCAGCCTGAGTTAGGCGAGAGAAACAGTAGGCGGTGTGTGAAGAGAGAAAAAAATGTCCGTAAGGACCGACCGATTTGCACATTACACGCGTTACAGGCAGCTTGACGTACGGTCTCTCACTGATCAGTGTACGCACGCACGCTCTCTCTCTCTCTCTCTCCTATGACCTTCATTATTCACCTGCCCTTAAAGAATAAAGCCATGGCTTCTGGTAAGAGTGCGTATAATTAAAGCCGTGTTGTTTTTGGCCTACTGACTTCATTGTTAGAGCCAATTAATTAAAATTAAAAAAATATATATATTATTCATACAGGTAAGACCATTTAGGTGATAGGCGTATAAAGAATATCATTTTTTTAATCAGCTCATCTAAAAGTCTTAAAAGTGTCACCCAGATCGTGACAGTGGGAGTTAAAACGTTAAAAATAAGTAAATAAGCGAAGCATTGATCAACAACAAACTATGGAGTAAATGAAGAATTGGCCTATTTGAGATTGTAATCAGATGGATTTCCACAGCATCTTTAAACCCATCAAGGACAATTTAAACACACAGAGTAAAAAAAAAAGAAAAAGAAAAAAATGGCTACTCTCGTAACAGCCTGTTTTTACGAGTCCGCAGCCAGCGATTGATCTCCAGCTTTTTAAAAATTGCATTCATTATTTATTTTAAATATTTTTGCGAGCTAAACAAGAAGCTGAACTAGACTAGTTCATACATAAGGAACGGAGCGGCACTTAGATAATTTATGTCAGCCGAAAACGGAGAAACTCATATCCCAAATGCGCTGATTTGTTCTAAAGTCATGTTCTAAAGGCATGTTCTAAAGGCATGGCTGATTTCCTCCATTCATTTTTCAAGTGCACTCTAAAAAATAAAGGTGCTTCAGTGGTTCTTCAAATCTCTGGATGGTTCCATGGAGAGTCAAAACTCTGTGATGAACCATTCTTTGAAGCCCTGAAAAAGGTTCTTCTATGGCATCGCCCTGAAGAACCAGTACTGGCTCCATTATTTTTTAGAGTGTGGCCTTGCCCCTAAAATGACGAAATTCCAGGCCTGTTTTAACTCATATTTATGCAGAAATATAGAAAATTCTACAGGGCTCACAAACTTCTAAGCACTACTGTGTATATATGCTGGATACTTTAAAATCCGTTAGAGCATTGAGAAGGCTTGAGCCAATGTGACATGGACTGTTAAGTAGTGATCAGAATATGAAGGTTTGTTTGAGTGGTGGGCTCCACTATCTCCCTGACTGAGGCAACACTACAGAAAGGAAACCTCTGGGTGGGCATGATTGCAGCCTCCATACTTCTGCCTACTGGCAATACAACGCCTCTCTGTGCCAATTAGATTACAGGCCATGGACTTAACAGTTTTGATGCAGTAACAGTTTTGTTCTTACATTATTTCCAAGAACAAACAGTGAAAGGGGCCAGAGAGGGGTGAAACAACCCAACAGGCATAAATTCGCTGGTGAACCAAAGAGTGGCATGTTTTTACACCTCAGCTAAATTGGAGTGGCATATATCAGCACACACTTGTATGAGAAAGCTGACAGAGTGTTTTGTGATGACAGTTAGTGTGAAAGAAAACTGAAAGGTCATGCATAGTTGGACAGAAGCTTGAAGGTGATCACTCTTTCCATGACCATGAAACAAATGTTGCATGTAAATACAGGATCAGGTAGAGGTAGGCGATGAAGAAGGTTTGATGATTTGGGCAGGAAAAAAATATGTTAATCTCTAAAATAATGATAAAAGTCTACAACAATAATCCATTTACTGAGGCAATTCAGTGGCATCAGATGTCTGAGTCTCCTCCATCATTACCTGGTGTAACTTCCCAAGCAAAATAGGAACATTTCCATATGAAATATTGGCATCTATGGACGCACACAAAGCCCAAAAAAGCCCATTCACTTGAATGGAAGAGGAGCCAGAATGCAAAAAAAAAAAAAGGCATTTACTTGCTGATGGTTGTTAATTTTACATTTTCCACCTCCTCAAATTTCAACCTATGCCAAGTTAATCTAGGTGAACTTTGACCCTGCAACTCTGCCAATCACGGAAGCATGGACCAATAGAAAACAACAGCCTGAGGCTGGCATTGCATCTTTCTTGACCACTTGACATGGATGAACTGCTTATTATTACCATTTCAAGCTTTTGCTGCTCCTCAGTCAAGATAATGTCTCTTCTTAATCACAAAGAATAAATGAGCTAACTAACTAAGGTTAGCTGTTCAACGAACACCTACTACACAAAATTACTGTGCCATTTTCTTTGAAAAACATTGTTTAGATTATAATATACAATCCATGAAAAACAAACCACCATTGTTATAACAATCATTAGTGAGCTTACTCTTGGAACAGCAGTTCCTAACCTTTTTGTCAGCTAAAACTAAATTGTTTTCCTTAAGTAGCCCTTGCAATTTTAAACAGACGAACATTAAAACTTTTGATGGCAAAACTTTTTAGGATGGTACTTTTCACTTGCACTATATTTCCATTTTTTAATTACAATTTTAACTTGTAAAAAAAAATGTCTTGTCAAAGTTATGGGTTGTTAACATTTCCATCAGTCTCATGAACCCCCTGCAATACCATTCTTGGAGGAGACCATGCCAATTAGAGGAAATCATCAGAGGAAGTGTATCAGTATGTGTGGTGTTGTTGGGGGGTGGGTGTTTGACTCAAGAAATACGTTGTCATTCTTAGAAGAGAAAACCCTGGAGAGGTGGGGTTGCAATCTAGTCGGGACGTTGTGGTTTGGCTGTCAAGCTCGACTCTTATCCCCATTGTAACTAACTTTCTCTGTCTCACTGTTTAAAAAAAAAAACAGCCACAGTTAACTCCTTTATTGATAGTGCACATGTGACACTTCTGGCTCTTTCTTTGAAAAGTCTGTTATGAAGTAGTGAAGCAGTTTTATATCAGTATCCATCAGACACATGGAAAACGTCCCATATTTTTCAAAGGAGGGCATCAGGATGTCCAGATAATTCACATTGTGAGGTTGTTTTGCCAAAGCAACCATGCAGTCATATTCAAACACTAAGCAGTTTAGTCCTCATCAATAATAAAGCAACAATAAAGTATTGCCAAGTTCATTAATATATACATTCATTTTCTTTCCCACTTATCCATTGTAGGGCGGCACGGTGGTGTAGTGGTTAGCAATGTTGCCTCACAGCAAAAAGGTTCTGGGTTTGAGCCCAGTAGCCAACAGGGACCTTTCTGTGTGGAGTTTGCATGTTCTCGCCATGTCTGTGTGGGTTTCCTCCGGGTGCTCCGGTTTCCCCCACAGTCCAAAGACATGCAGGTTAGGCTAATTGGTGGCT
>JAODLJ010000004.1:22338567-22352602 GCA_027576115.1 Cathorops melanopus
TCTCATAGTTGAGGTATACCTATGATGAAAATTACAGGCCTCTCTCATCTTTTTAAGTGGGAGAACTTGCACAATTGATGACTGACTAAATACTTTTTTGCCCCACTGTATAAATTTTTTAACTTGCGTGGCTTGATATGTCCTTTTCTGCTGCTATCCATGGTGCTGTTGCAAACAGGAAATTTCCCCATTTTGGGATAATAAAGGTCATCTTATCTTCATCGTGTGATTGAGGTCTGTGTACATTATACAGTAATTGTGGAAAATGTTTAAATATATTTAAATGTATTTCAACAGCAATTTCTAGATTTTGATTTACAGAAAAGGTGATCACAAATTATTGAGCCCTTACAGCAAGCTTTAACCAACATATCTCTAATTACAAGTTCTCTAAATTTGTTAGATGTTAGTTAATGGCGATCAGTTACAGTAGTAATTGGCCTGTTTTCTGAACAGTTTTGAGTATGAAGAGTATCAGGTCCAATGACGTTTCCACCTTGGCACAGTTTGCCATGAAATGCTTCCAAACCTAACCTAGTTTCCTCATTTAAAGAACCCTGCCCCGTGCACTGTAGCCATGATAACCATTCAGTCCCACAGTAGGAAAAGAAGTCCAGAGTACGTGTGCCTTGCTAAGGATATCCTTTTAAGTGGTGAGAGAATTGTGGGCTGTGTCCCACATCTCCTGGCAATTGGTGAAGACTTCAGCCTTTTTTGTCAATTCCTCTCTGTAAATAAATCTTCATTTATCTCAACAGGTCTGTACTGAATTTAGTCCTGTGTGTAGGGAGGATTGTAATGAGGGCCACACTTTTTGTCAGGCATTGAGTTGCTCACCTTGCCCTTTATTGTTTTGTGAAAGTCCATTTCAAGGATGTCACCCCTCGCCCATTAGTTTGGATAATGAGCCCTATAAAGCACATTTATAACTCTTGACATAACAAGCTGACAGATTCCCTTTTGATCACTGTTCTTTCTCTTTTTAATCTGTCAGAAGAGAGGGAAGGTCAACACACTTGCCCTGGATTTGTGTTAATACACTAACATCAACAAAATTTTAGACCACCACAGATTGAATTTTGACCTTTTACATTTTTTTCTATTTTACATATTAAAAAAACCCCATTATAATAATGTGTGTTTACTTAGTGTATGTTTTTGTGCTGAAACTTCCCTATCTTGTTGTCATGAGTAGAAAGTTCAAGAGGAGACTTTTATAAATTTAGTCTTTTTTTTTTTGTTATGAAAAGATCTTAAATTGCATAGATTTAGACTTGTGCATCTTAACCAAGAACATTTGTACCCCTCTCATGAGTTCTTCACTGTTTATAGGTGTAAAGCTGTGATTGACACTCAAGGTCAGCGAATTAGTTGCAGCCATTTTGTGGTGGAAGACACCTACATCCGAGATGACCAGAGAATACAAACGACGTACAAGTGAGTTGAGTTAAATAATTTTTTTTTTTCTCCATATTCAGATTTTTCCATCCCAATCATATAAGGTCCATATCACTGCTTGAATACAGACCTACATATACAAAGTCATTTTCGCAAAATGTGTCAATAAAATTATCATGGAAATGATTCATCCTGATCAGACCTGGTTAGTACTGGGAAGATATTATGGCGATTAATATCAGATGATTAGTAGATTTAATGACTCATTCCAAAAGTCAAGTAGGTGGAAGCAATGATGCTATCCCCTGATGCCCAGAAGTCATTCGACAGAGGATACTGACAATACTTAATTCAGACATGGAAACTATTCTAGTTTGGCCCCAATTTCATGAAATGGATACAACTATAATATTTTAATCCACAAGCTTCCATTATAGTAAACTGGTCTTTATCAGACTGCTTTATACTAGAATGTGGATGCAGATAGTGCTGCTTTTTATTGCCCTTGCTGTTCGATATTAGTATTGAGCTGATCAGAGATGACGACAACATAAACATAAAATGGCAATAAATTAAGAACAGCATAAATTCATTGTACGCAGACGATGTACCTAACCGGACCTGCAACAACAATCTCACACTTAAAGGATCTTATTTATTTACTCCATATATGCGTGCGTACTTGGGCTATAAAGTAAACGTAGATAAAACAATGGCAATGGACTTGGCGGGAAGGTTAGAATTCCACAAACATTCAAACTCCAGACTGGGTTTAAATGGCCTGAAAATGGCATTAAGTACCTTGGTATTCAAAATTCCTCTTAATTGAAAAATCTATATGATGCAAATTACAAAAGTATAATCCAAAAAATTAGTAAGTGCCTGGACTGATGGGGGCAACACTTCTTTTGTTTTTAGAAGGCCATATAGAGTGTATACACTTGAGCATGTTGCCCAGAATTCTATATCCATTTCACATATTATCTATTGATATCCCTAAACCTACATTTGATAAATTGAACAGGCTCATCTCAAACTTTACAAGACAAGAAAAGTACCCAAGAATCAGACTAAAAACATTGCAACTGTCCAAATCACATGGAGTGCTCCAAGTCCTGAATTTAAGATATTATTTTTGGGCTGCACAGTTATAACCTTTAATAATATGGATTCATGATCTTTCATCTATATGATGGCTCAACATCGGAAAAAGATTGTGGCAGACACCTACAGAACTTGTTTTTTCAAGATGTCCCTGTCCTCTGGGGTCTGAGGGTATTTTCTGGCACTAATGAGTTTGGCATGCTCTAATGTTGTTGTCAGTTTCAACAAATCTAAGCAGTATTTTCAAAGTCATGTGACTTTTTTTGTATTCAGCACAAGTTCGGCTACAATAAAAAATAAAACAAAACCCTACCATCAAACAAAATTAATTCATAAAAAAAGATAAATGAAGATTATGTAAAAAGCAGTTTTAGAACTGTGTTGGAATGTGTGAAAACTCATTACCTTACCCATTGTGATGGTGTTTTGATCATTTGAGGTGATTCTGTTCAGTCTTCGGAATGTATCAACCACAAAAACTTAAATCTGCTCCACTGATTTGAACTGTTAACTGGCCATCAAAACATTTATGTCCTATTGTTTTGAGATAAAGAGTTGGTAGTGGGAGGGGTATTCAATGAGAAGAGTAAAAAAAATTCCATTCAATTCAACAAGAAGAGTGAATACCCCTCCCACTGCTAACTCTTAATCCCATTGGGTCAAGTGATAAACGGTTTGTCACAATAGGAAGGTAATTTTTTTTTTTTCACACATTCCAACACAGTTCTAAAACTGCTTTTTACTGCATCTTCATTTATCTGTTATTTCTTTTAAAAAACACAATCATGACATTCATACTACATAGATATTATTGTAACTGAGCTTGTGCTGGATACAAAAATGTCATATGACTGAAAATACTGCTGAGATTTGTTGAAATTGACATCATCAGAACATGCCAAAATCATTAGAGTGCCAGAAAAAAAAAAAGAAGAAGAAAAGAGCAAACAAGTGATGGTGCATGTTTTATTTAGCTCCTCAATCACGCAAAGATTATGCACTACACCACATGCATATCAACCGATATGCTCATAAGAAATAAAAGTAATATTTACACTTACTCAAACTGATCTTTGGCTGGATCGAGTCGAAGTTCAGAATGACACCGCTCAGCATCAGTGTCGCAGTTCTCAAGAATGGATTGAATTGCTGTCCTGAAATTGAATCGCTGTTCTGAATCATCCAAAGTACCTCCTGAGCATCAAATTGCCGTGCCATGTCACAACAAGTTTGACCTCTAAACAGGTAGCCTAAACTATGGCTGACAGATTTTATCCTGTTTATGGTGGTCATTCCCACCGTGAAAGAGAAACCAATCAAAGCCAAAAGAATGAAAGTGATTATCATTCCGTTATCATGTGAATAGTCTTTTATGAATGCGTAAGTGGGCACTCAGCACTCTGTCTCTGGTATGATTGAGTAAGGTGACAAGTTTTATGTTTCATCTAATTTAGGTAATTAAAAAAATATATTACCGCGAGGTGGCCTAGTGGTTAGCATGTCCGCCTCTCAATCGGGAGATCGCGAGTTCTACTCACGGTTGGGTCATACCAAAAACCATCATAAAAATGGTATCTACTGCCGTCTGGCAAGGCACGCTGCAATACAGATGCGAGTGGGGAGTCAAACACTCGCGGTTACCAGAGGACTAGCCCCCCACTGTAACCCTAGCTATGTAATAGGCGAGAGGCAGAGGGCTATGGAAACAGAGATTGGCGCCGCCCTATGCGCCACATGGCGTGGGAAGGACTTTGGAAAAAATATATTATTTGGCAGTGGGTACATATGAAACTGTAAAGTTTAAAGTTTGTCAATATATTTATCATGCTTGTATGATAACTCATGAATATATGAATTTAAATATATGACCTACTCATTCTAAACCTGCCGAGCTTCACTGGTGAAGCTCTCGATTCCAGGGGGTTAAATCGAAGGTACTTATGAGATTTTGCTGAACACCAGAAATAATGCCTTAAATTGACCCAACAAACTCAAATAAATGTTGGAGAAATTGTTGGACACAAATTGGCAGCCATACCCACGTGTTTTGGATATGGCCTAAAATAAGCACATTTTGGATAGAGTTGTTTGAGGCCCTTAAAGAAGTATCCCACCAAAATTTCACAAAAGATCCAAAGGTGGCACTATTAGGAGTAATACCAGAAGGTGTTGATGGAAGAGCTAAGAAATTGGTTTTTCAAGCAGCAGCAGCAATCAAATGCACCACAATTAAGTGGTTAAAACTGGACCCCCAAAATACAATTTATGGATTGAGAAGGTATGTGAAGTCTATCAGATAGAACAAATAATGTACTCTCCGAGACTTCAAAAAGATATATTTATTAAAAGGTGGCGCCTTGCCACCACTATATTAATTACAGTGATGTGATACAAATCTTTCCACACAAAGCTGCTTCTCTAACCTTTAGGCCATGGCTTCCCCTCTGAAAGAGTTCACTGCCATTAGGCGATACATTTCCATGAAGGGGTGTACTTCATCTGCAACACTGTTTAAGTAGGGCTGTCAGGGAAGACTGGCTGGTGGCAGGAAAGACTGCAGGGGGGTCCAATTCCACATGTCCTTGAAGTGTATCCTACAAGGACTCCCTCAATCAGTTCCAAGCAGAACAAGAAGAAAACATCCCAGTGGCCCACTGAGAGAGAAGATTGGAAGATGGGTCAGTCAGGACATATAACACAGTAATGACTGGCATGGCAACGATGAATGATCAAACGATATTGAGGGAATGTGAGAGAGAGGGTGGTCCAAAGTGACAACCTACCTGGGCTTGTGAATCTACCGGGGAAACCAACATGTGGCAGCAACCAGATGCAAGCTTGCACTGCTGCAGCAGGTCAGACAAGGAGGACTCATAGCCAGGTTGAGCGCCATGGTGCTACTGATCCCACCATTGCAGTTGGTGAGAGAGAGGAGGACCCGTCTTCCCAGCAGAATTTGGAATAACAGCACAGCTCTTAGCATGAGCATCACAGTGAAACACCAAGCAGGGAACCCACAAGAGGAACCTTAGAGAAGCCAATCTGAAAATCCAAAGTCAAGCAGCCAAAAGCCAGTAAAAAAGATACACAGAGAAGCTGTGACCAAAGCCTACACATCTCCCTCCGGAACACACCAAGAGGCAGATTAACCTCTAAACTGTCAGCATCTTTGGTCACCCCATCTACAAAAAAGACAAAGAGAAATTCAGAAAGATATCTCAGAAGAGGATCATTCCTGAGCAGAATTGTAGATGTAACAAGGAAATCCTCTAGCTGGTAAAGGAACAATTCCTTTTTCAATTCCAGGCTTGAAGAACCTGGAGGGTCAGATCAAAAGAAGAGAGAGACCTGAGGTGAGCTGAAAGGATCAAGAAATGCAGAAGCTGCAGGAAGAAAGCAACGACCATCATCTTCCGGGAGCTCTTCAAGTACGCCCATGGCCTGCTGTTAGGAGAAGACTGGGACAATGCAGACCACTAAGCAGGATCTGGAGGAATACATTTAATTCCAGCTCATTGACAGGCAAAAAGATAGCCCCTTCGTATCACCAGGGCACATACCTTGCTGTTTTCGCAGTTTGAAACCACTCCCCCCAAATGGATTGAAGTCAAACAGGTGGTAGATTGAGAACTGCATTGGCACCCAGACCAAATGGCATACCCTATAGGGTATGAAAGAACTGTCCCAGGCTCCTGAGGTTCTTGTGGAAGTTGATCGGTGCTGCTTGGAAAACTCAGTCTGTCCCAAGACTGTGGGGCACTATCTTCATCCTGAAGAAGACAGACACCAACATCAGCCAATTAAGGGGCATTTCACTGCTAAACTTGGAAGGGAAGATTCCCTACCTCATGGCAAACAACTACATTAACACCAGTTGTCAGAAGGCAGGTGTCCCAAGCTTTCCTGGCTGTGTGGAGCACTCGCCCATAATCAGGGAACAAATCCAGACAGCCAAGCACAGCATGTCTGATCTCCACATAGTTTGGTTGGAGCTCCCAAATGCCTATGGGTCTGTTCCCCACCAGCTCATCATTTTTGGTCTCAACTTCCATACACCACCATACACCCAAAGCCTAGTAGCAAATTACTTCAATAACTTCTTTGTCTAAACACAACCCAGGAGATCTCAGCTGTTTGGCATCAGCTGGAGAAAGGGATAGTAATGGGTTGTTCCCTCTCTCCCACCCTTTTCCCACCAGCATTTTAGATCATCCTGGAAGAGAGGTTGTCCAAGGAGTCAAATCACAGTTAAGTTAGGGACTCCTGGCCCTACAGACCTACATGAATTACTTTTCCACCCTCTTCCAGACAGCGGCATGCACCTCCAGACACCTGAAAAGGGTTGAGGAGTTTCTAAAATGGACCGGGATGAAAATAAAATCAGCCAAGTCCTACAGCCTCTCAATCTGCAAAGGAGTTAGGAATGACAACGTCTCAGTCGATGGTGTGGAAATGCCTTCCAGTGGATCAAACTGTGAAAATCCTTGGAAGAGTTTACATGGTTGACCTGTCTGGCAAGCACATGGCTGCCTCTGCCCCATCCCAGCTCTTGGATGGTCTGAGCAATAGCAGCCAAAGCTATCAGGGTAATTCAAGGTCTGGTGTGAACAGTTCACATTATACCATCTGTTGTGGTCCCCGAAGTTGTGTGACATCACTTCAGTGAAAGCTCAGAAGGTGGACTCAAAAGTCAACAGCCATATCCATCAATGTATGGGCCTTCCTTGGTGCTTTTCCAACATAGCATTGTTTTGGAAAAACACCCTAAAGCTTCCACTAAACTCCATTAGCTTGGGTTACAAACAGGAGAAGGTAAGGCTTATGTTTGAGCTGAGAGACTCACCTCACCTGTCTGTCCAAAACACCAACGTTCAGAGCAGCAGCAGTTCCTATTGCTAGTTGAAGTTTCCAGAAGAGTTCACCAAAAACTTCATATGGCCAAACATTGTGCTCTGGTCCCCTTCTAATAGGACAGTCATTATGGTTAAATTGACTGTTCAATGGGAAGAGGGAATGGAGCTTGTCAGAAGAAAGAAGGAAAAGTACAAAGAGCTGTCAGCTGTGTCCTCACAAGTAGGGTGGAGGGTTTTCACTTATCCAGTGGAAGTCCGGTGCAGTGGCTATACTGGAACATCCACCCAGCAATTCCTGAAGTCTCTTGGGATCACAGGCTTCAAGCTGAGGAAGGCTCTCAAAGACCTGACAGAGGAGGCTGAATTAGGAAGCATCTGGCTCCGAAGAAAGAACACGGCGTGGGAAAACCATGGATCCTAGGGCTGGCTGCAGGGGGCAGTAGGGAGGCATCTCCACCGTTGCTTCACCACCTTGAGATAAGTGAAGGGTGGATCCCAGCTGATGACCCTGCAGCCAACACCATGGTATCATTGGAGATGTGTCAGGCAGAAATGCCCAGCAGGTGGAGCTACCTGTGCTGATAATGTAACAGCCACATGAATGCCAAAACCCAAAGTTTGTCAGCACAGTATTTCCCAGAGTATGACACAGCCTTCTTCCCATAGTGCATCCTGGTGCCATCTCTTCCCCAGGTAAGTGATGTATACACACTGTTATGTTCCTGTCTAGGGTCAGGAAACGTAAACAAAAAGGAGGTTGGTAGTGAGATTCTGGCAGAAAAACAAATACGGCAGAACACGATGATAATATAAGTTTATTTACAAAAGGTAATAAAGAATAAGAAAAATGAATTGAGAGAGACAGAACTAAACCAAAGACTCGCTAACAGAAAAAAAGTCCAAAAATAATAATGATAAAAACAATCAATTGAATTGGGGTGTCCACACCATTTGCAAGAAAAAAAGGAAAGAGAAAAAGGTCAAGAAAAAACAGTCCTTCCTTCCCCTTCTCCCCAAATAGATCATGACCACTCTCACAGAATTATCACTCACTGAATATAGTGTAACTACCAGCATGTTCTTGGCTGATGTGGTAGGGAAAACGAAGCACGGCACAGCCCAGAGTGCAGGGATCCAGAAGCACCACCCCTGCACAACGGAGAATGGAACCCTTTTATAGGGCGAAGCGCCAATTATATTTCGTAGGAGGAGCAACCAATTACCCCAGTAATTCACCTTTGGGACGACCTAAAGGAACAGTTGAGAACAGAGAACAAAAAGAAGACAAGCCACGAGCAAGCACACACATACTGGGATGTAACAACACTGTGCCATCCACATGATGTAATGGAAAACCTGACTCATCAGACCAGGTCACCTTCTTCCATTACTGCGTGGTCCAGTTCTGATGCTCACGTGCCCATTGTAGGTGCTTTTGTTGGTGGACAGGGGTCAGCGTGGGCACTCTGACCGGTCTGTGGCTACACAGCCCCATATCCAGAAGGCTGCAATGTACTGTATGTTCTGATGCCCTTTTTTCATAGTCAGCATTAATCTTCTCAGCAATTTGTGCTACAGTTGCTCTTCTGTAGGATCAGACGAAACGGGCTGTCCCTTTGTTTCCATGCATATCATTGAGCCTTACGTGCCTATTACCCTGTCACCAGTTCACCAGTTGTTCTTCCTTTGGCCAGTTTTGCTATGTACTTACCACTGCATACCGTGAACACCCCACAAGAGATGCTCTGACCCAGTCTTGTAGCCCAATTTAGCCCTTGTCAGTATCGCTCAGATTCTTACTCTTGCCCATTTTTTCCTGCTTCCAACACCTCAACTTTGAAAACTGACTGTTAATATGCTGCCTAATAATGCCTAATAATAATGTGCACCCCTTGACATGTGCCATTGTAACAAGATAATCAGTGTTATTCACTTCACCTGCCTGGTTTTAATGTTATGGCTGATCGGTGTATAATCATAATGGTGCAAGCTAGATATAGTATTACACACTGTGTAATACTTCTTTCTCTCGCCCTCTCTGTGTCTCTCTCAAGATTTTCTTATTTTCTTACACACAATGTCATACAGTTAGACAGTTTATGCATTTACTTAAAGGTGTGATGTGTAAGAATTGGCCACCTGACAAAATCAGTCCACATTCCAAGCAAGTAGGGGGCAGTATGTCACCAGAAATTTGGGGTGTCCACCGCATTGTAAGAAAAAAAGGAAATGCACAGTCCTTCCTTCCCCTTCTCCCCAAACACACCACGACCACTCTCATAGAATTATCACTCACTGAATATAGTATAAAGCTGCCTTTGTTGATCCACTACTAGGTTCATGCCGTCTAACTTCAGAGTCATCAGTTATTTACATAAAAAAAAAGAAAAAGCCAACTACTAACTACCAGCAGGGCAAGAATATGCAAAATTCAACCAAACTGCTAAAATTTAGAGCAGGTCAAGATAACACTGCTATCTTATCTTCATGTGTGCCCTCAGCATATAATTTGTTTTAGCTTGCTTAGCTCAGTTTTTATCAAGAAAACAGCCACAGCAACTCCCGCATCAGTAGTGCACTAGCTCGTTTGTTTTTTTTTAGCTAAATAAAAAACAGCCACATCAATAGTGCAGTAGCTCAGTTTTTAGCAAGAAAACAGCCACAGAAACTCACATCAATAGTGAATGAGACTGCTACAGCTCACAACACAGCAAATATGTAACCTTTATTATTATTATTATTAGTAATGCTACTGATAATGACACTGCCTATGACTCAATAAATTAACAACATAACTGAATGTTTTTCATATGTTTGGTTTAATAATTGGTCCTAGAGATGAGGGCGGTCATCCTGTCTCGGGCCTAGCTGGTTAACATGCTAACTTAAGTAGATAGCTCTACAACAGATGTCTGACATGATGTCAAAGCTGTTACATCTTCACATTCTGTTGATAATTTTAGTTAATTTTGTAGTGTTTAAACTAAAATTCTTACACACAAACCCTATATAGCAATTTTTATTTAACTTCTTGATTTTAATTAACTTTTTTGTTTGTTTTTGTGTTTTTATTTGTGGTCTGTCACAGGCAGATATCCAGAGCAGTGGTCATAACAGACCGGTCGATTTTACCCTCCCAATCCGATCAGCAGGTACTTATCAAGGTTTATGTGGCTAGTATGTCTGTCTTTGTTGATTTTGCAGCTTTCTCTTTGCCTCCCACTTGCCCCATCAGAGGAAAAGGTTTTCATTTCCATATGCACTTTTAAATTCAGCTGTCTTCATTTTGGCTGTACCATGTGTTTTTTGCTTACCGTGCACGTTTACCATGCAGTTTGTATGACATAACATCACTGTAATGCCACCTATCACATTTATCTATAATCTTGTGAATTAACCAACAAGCATTAGGCAAAGAAACAATAAATGATCAGAGTTAATTTGTGAGATTGTTAGGGTAGTTTTGGCATCATTCTTCTATGCAGTACATTCTAAACTGAATTGAGCACAAAGAAGATAGGTTGAGTGAAAGGAGCATTATCCATGTTAGCAGTACAAGTGGGGTATGTAGATTTGCACACAAGAATCAAGCAAATTCATTATACTGTTTTCCTTTGAGTTTGAGCATGTATAAAGTCTGAATACCCATTCATTTGAGGGATGTATACACAAACAATTACATAATGTAAAGAAAACAGCATGTAAAATTATGAAGTTAATTTTGGCAAAAAGTTTCAAATAAAATAATATCCACAAGAAAAAGGCATTCACCTGAAACCTCTATTGGTCAATTCATTTTTGACTAGGCGGTGCTCTGAATTTTAGCCATGCCCAGCCCATTAATGATGGCGTTGCCCCTGATATCGTGAAACAAATGGAGCCAAGTGTTCAGCCAGAGGGGAAACTATATTGTAGTTGCATTAAACAGCTGACAAAAATAATATGGGTAGCTACTAAATTGTTTATAAATGTATTTTTACACATTTTTTAATCATACAAGTGTCTTCAGTCCATCCAGTTAAGTAGCAATTTAAACAGAATCAACTAATAAGTGCACTAATGTCACTGTGGAATCCAGTGTGTATGGGTGTGGAGGAAGATTTGAAAGGCAGGCATAATTTCAGTAGAGCTCCTCGCTTACCTTTATTTGCACTTTCAAAAACTCAAACAGGATAAACTGACAGTTGTGGACAGGGGCCATCACCAGCTTCACCAGTCAGAATCCCCGACAAGTGTCTAAACTGTTTTGTCACAAAAATGTATGCGAAAACTGGTATAGGGAATGCAATACCGTGCACAGGACGCGTTATTTTCCTATCAAAAAAAAGCATGCGCTACAGCAGTTCTTCTTTCATCGGTTCCCGTTAGGGGTCGCCATAGCTGATAATGTCCCTCCATCTCTTCCTGCCCTACTTATCTTTTTCTGTCACACCAACCATCCTCATGTCCTCCTTCACCACATCCATAAATCTTATCTTTGGTCTTCCTCTTTTCCTTCTATCTGGCAACTCTATCTCCAGCATTCTTCTCCCAATATACCCTGGTCTCTGTACATGTCCAAACCATCTCAATCTCACCTCTCTCACTTTGTCTCCAAGCCATTCTTATATGCACTGTTTCTAAAATATTAATTTCTTATCCTGTCCATCTTTGTCACTCCCAATGAAAATGTCAGCATCTTCAACTCTGCTACCTTCAGTTCAGTCTCCTGTCATTTTTACATGTCTTAAATCTAATAGGCTGATGAATTAAATAGTGTGAATAAATGCAGGGCATTGTTGAACATATAACAGTGCATAAAGTACAATAGTGATGTCATTCTTGAATGATTCATTAATTTTTTTTTAACGAAACTTTTGTATGACTTAGGGGTAATGAGTCATCAGTGGGTATCAGTGGTAATCAGTGAGTTATTTATTCATGTTTTCCTGGACCACACATGCACGCCACTCAGGCTCAGCTTTGTTCACAAATGAGTCTTTCGTGTAAGAGTCTCATTCACTTGTCACATGACCGTTGCATGTTCTCAGTAGGAAAGAGTGATCCATTCACAAATCATAATTATGGGTCTGAGTCTCTCGTTCATTATTCACATGCTTACAGCAGTCACATGACCAATACTATTACTGGAGACGAGAGGAGAGCTTGCTAATGTTAATTGGTCAGTCAGAACATTTCTGTAGCTAGCTAGTTGTGTGTAATGTAGCAGTTGAATGGATGGTTAATTTGCCTTTGTGTCAGAACAAGTTCATACGCTATGGGTCTTGAATGACTGGGTAGGCTAAAATGAATATCTGTCATGAATAGAATGATATTTGTACTGATAGGCACAGCGCTCTCATACAAGCAATTGAAGTAATCGTCATTTCAATTGAACTCAATCGGCAATGATCCAAAAGATTGCTTCAGAGCTTAAAGGAATAGAAAATGTAAAGTAAATGCATGCATGGGTTGGTAGCTTGTAATATTGAGAGCCCGTAAGAAAAGTTTCAGGCATGTTTGATCATTTATAAGAAATTTGTGAGTGTTTTTGTATCGCTACTCTAATGCCACCAAGAGGCTGCCATGTTGCCTGTTGGAAGGGCGATGCGTGACGTCATTTTGGGTGCAAGGCTGAGTGTAGCTCTTCAGTACTGAAGGGGCAAAGCGAAAGCTCTTCTAAGATGACAATGTCGATTTCCCCTCAGCCTATACATCTGAAATAGTATATGAAATGAGCTGCAACCCTGACTTATGGACAAACCTGAAGTCTTTACCTGTAAAACGAGGCTGAAACTATGCGTTATACTACTTGTTAGCATGCTGTTGACTCATTCATGAAAAGCTTCATCAAGACGTCACCAGGCTAGCCTACCATAATTATCGTAGTAGGCAGTCCAACCCCTGCGGCAATGCAGAAAGAGGGTAAACAAACACTGCTTTACTATACAAGCTTCATGTGAACATTTACAGCAGGATGCACTTGTATGAAAAAAGGCGGAAATATTGCCAGAAACACCCGAGCTACTGGTTTGGTATGGATTTATTTGGTAAAATTCATACATGTAAAAAGATACAGTATAAATAGCACCGAGAACAACACAAAGTATAAAATACACTTATTTCCAATGTGGTCCTCTTGACAGCAGGAAATAATAAAATATGAGACAATAATAAATTGACAAAATTGTATAAGGCTCATTCCGACAATTCGGTGCCATTTCAGTGTTGACTTCCTTTAAAAAAAGTTAACTTTACTAGAATTTATCATTTCATCTGAAGGAAGGCTTATTAAACTACAAGAAAATAATACTGGTTGAGCTCAGGATATTGAATTATAATAATTTTGACCAAATTTTCGGCATACAATATGGGCCAAATGTCCACCCTGTTACGGGACACTTTCATCTTTATTAATAGGTGTTCTGAATGCACAGTCACTGTGTGTGTATTACACACACAGTGTAAGTATTACATTTATTATATTTACATTTATAATATTACAGTGTGTATTACACACACTGTGAAAGTATTACATTTCCTAAGATCAAAAGTGTCCCTTATTTGCTCAGTAAAAGTATTTTTAAAAAATTCATAAATAAGCATTATCTTGCATGTTCTGTTTTAAAGGAATACTCCGGAGTGAAATGCTTTCTAGGTCTATTTTCGCATTATTGGGAGTGCATACGTTGAGTTGCTAC
>JAODLJ010000004.1:22776531-22788583 GCA_027576115.1 Cathorops melanopus
ATGGGGCAAGAGGGAAGGAGGGGGGGAGAGAAGAGAAACGAGGAGAGGCGCCTTCACCTCATCCGCCTGTCATCGGAACCGCTGCCAGATGGTCCTCCGCCAACTCGATGGCTCGCTGGAGCGACGCCAGGTGGTGACACTGGACCCATTCTGCCGTTCCTTCCAGAAGCCGAGAGATGAACTGCTCCAGTGACACCAAGTTGATGATCCGGTCGGCATTGCAGTCTTCTGCCCTCAGCCACCACTAGCAGGCGTCCCAGAGTTGTTGGCCAAGCGCAAACGGTCGGCCAACCTCCTCCAGCGTCAGCTTCCAGAACTGCTGGCGATGTTGTTCTGGGGAGCGGTCGACCCGCTGCAAAATGGCCCTCTTGAGGTCAGAGTAGCGGAGCCGGCTGTGGTCAGGGAGCTGCTGCGCCACGAGCTGCTCCTCGCCTGTCAGGAGTGGGAGGAGGCGAGCCGCGCGCTGCTTGATTGGCCACCCCCACGCTTGGGCCACTTGCTCAAAGAGAGCGATGAAGGCTTCAGGCTCGTCATGCGGGCCCATCTTTGTGAGGGTGATGTGAGAGAAGTCCACGGTGGTAAGGATAAAGAAGATCACCCCTGCCGATGCCAGCAGATGCTGGAACACCTGGCGATCTTCGTGCTGGGCCAGCATCAAGGCTTCAAAGCATTGTTCCTGGTCCTTCCGGAGGGCGGTCAGCGCTTGATGCTGTTTCAGCTGGGCAGCAGCGAGGGCATGGACAAGCTCCATAATTGGGGAGGACTCCATGAGGTGGTTCCCTTCTGTACTTGATCCCAGGTTTCAGCACCACTGTCACAAATCCCTGATCTGGGTGGAGTACAGAAGCATGGCAGGTGGGAACTGTAGTTCTTACAAACTTTTATTTTGTTTTATATGTCAAGCTTTCCAGCTGACTCACTCCCACATACACGCACACACACATGCATTCAGGTCGGGAGCCTCCTTTTCTCTGCTCTCCCCCTCCCTTTATGCTCCATCCCTGTAACAAACACACACGCATTAATTGACAGCAGGTGGAATGACTTAGCCACTTACCTTCCCTGACCCCGCCCTCCATTCACAAACTGCTGCTTGGCCATGCCCCTGCTGCCACAGTGACATAACAAACAGCAGCAGAACTATGAAGGCAGGTGTGCCCATGTGCCAGTGCACAGTTTAAAGTGACTATGTGCAGTTTGTGTACCAAATGTCCATTGTCCCTTTTAGAATGATGGTGCACAGATGCTTGGAATGTCCATTGTCTATTATGTGTGTTGTGTGGGATGTGGGAGGCAGGTTGTTATGGGAGTGAGGTGTTGGGTAGCACCAGGGCATTCAGGGCTCTGACGGCTTGGGGGAAGAAGCTGTTGCAGAACCTTGCAGTGTGGGTCCTGATGCTGCAGAACCTCCTGCCTGATGGCAGAGGGCTGAACAGTCTGTGGGAGGAGTGATAGGGGTCCTTTACAATGGCAGAGGCTCAACATACACAGTGTGCCTGGAAGCTGTCCTGGATGGAGGAGAGGGAAACTCCTATGATCCTGTCAGCTGTCCTCACTATGCATTGTATAAAATGGTTTTCTAGATTTCAATCTTTGTCTGCTTGGCGCTTCATCTATTATCTTCTTTAAGGGAAGCTCGTTGTACATAGTCTCGATTCCTTGGAGCCACTTCTGGTTAGCTTCCTCTCTTCTGAGGTGAGGAGGCGCTATGCCGCTCATGACTGGTAGCCATTGAGTTGGTGTTGATTTCAAAGTTCCGGATATAAGTCTCATGGATTCATTTAGTTTAACATCCACCTTAGATGTGTGAGCACTTCTCGCCCATACTGGAGCACAGTATTCTGCTACGCTGTAGCACAGAGCTAAAGTAGATGTCCGAAGTACACTTTGCGGAGCTCCCCATGATGTACTTGCTGTTTTTCTTAATATGCAGTTTCTTTTCCCTATTTTGTGTGCCATATTTTCTAGGTGGTGCTTGTATGTGAGAGACCTGTCAAGGGTAATTCCCAGATATTTTGGATTCTTTTCTGCAGGGAGAATCTGGTTGTCCACTCGTATGTTCAGTTTTCGATTTGATTCTTTGTTATTAAGGTGGAAGACGGAGGATACTGTCTTTGTCATGTTCATCTTCAAGTACCATGTATCAAAGTATGCTTTCATGGTGTGGACATCCTTGCTCAAAGTCTCCTCAAGTGGTTTCCATTCTCTGGATTGATGCATAAACACCCAATCGTCGGCATATCCTAACTTTAGTGATGTTGTCTGTGGCATGTCGCTGATGTATACATTAAACAGTGTTGGAGCAAGTACAGATCCCTGTGGCACGCCATTTTTTATCTTTCTAATTTTGCTTGTTTTCTCTCCCAAGACAACTTGGAAACTCCGTTTCCCCGTCATGGCTGACAATAGTTTAAGCATCTTCTTACATTTTATCCTCTCAGCAAGCTTTGCCAGGAGACCGTCTCTCCAAACAGTGTCGTATGCTGCTGACAAGTCCACGAATACAGCTCCGGTCTTCGCTTTATTGTCAAAGCCTGTCTCAATGTATGATGTCAAAGCCAGCACTTGTTCAGTGGTACTACGTTGTCGTTTGAAGCCTGCCTGTTCTACTGGGATATGAGGTTCCAATATGGGCGCAATTCGTGAGAGAATTATTCTTTCCAGTAATTTATGCATACAGCATAGCAACGATATCGGGCGGTAACTTGCTGGGTCATCTGCTGGTTTTCCTGGTTTTTGAATTGCGATTACTTGTGCTCTTTTCCATTGTTTAGGGTAACTACCGCTGTTTAAAATGTCTGTCATGGTCACGGCCATCCATGATATGGCTCTTGGACCAAGGTGTGTGATCATTTCTGGGTATATTCCATCTATTCCAGCTGCTTTGCCATTCTTTAGTAGCTTCATTGCTGCTTCCACCTCGTCCTTTGTGATTGGAGCCGATATTTCTGGATCACTTGCTGGGTGAAAATTTAACAGATTCTGGTACTTTGTTCTGATTTCTTTCTCGAATCTGTAGTTAGGGCTATGTATGCTGCGTTGTTTAATTTCTCGTGCTATCATGTCTGCCTCCACAGGTGCTGCTGGCCCTTCAACCCTGCGACCATCGGGGTCTAGCTTTTTGAGTAACCTCCACGCGTGTCTGCTGGAGTGTTTAAAGTCCATGCCCTCCATGGTTTCCATCCATCTACTGCGCCTTTCTTCCTGTAGAGAGCGCAGTAGTGCCTCGGCTGTATCTTGATTGTTAGTTTGTTCGTATTCAGTCAACAGACGTTTGCTTTCTTGTGTCCAGCAGGGAATGTACTGTTTTCTAACGCCTCTTGGTATATTTTTTGTAGCACTTCTAAGGAGTAGTCTGTTCATTCTTC
Source organism: Cathorops melanopus (assembly GCA_027576115.1). NCBI lineage: Eukaryota > Metazoa > Chordata > Actinopteri > Siluriformes > Ariidae > Cathorops > Cathorops melanopus. Next base: position 22,779,900 of record JAODLJ010000004.1, read on the forward strand.
TTATGTTTCCATGTGGGATTTTGCTGCAAGTTTCTTCTATGTCGGTTAAGTATTGTTTCCAGTTTGCTTTCTGGAAATTCCATCTTGCTTTGGGCACTGATTTTATGATCGGGATCCTTGTTCCAGTTGTTATTAGAACTGGCCTATGTTGGCTATTTGGGAAATTGTCCAGTACTTCTCTGATTGCTGATAAGGGTTCCTGGTTGTGGTTTCTTGAAACGAATACCAAGTCTGGCATGTATTCACGTTGCCACCGACGTGACAAGAAGGTTCCTTTATCTCTTGGGCTATATATGAGGTGGACGTTAGCAAGATTTGCCCATTCAGACACGCCCTCCCCAGCTTCATCATTTTCTCTGTATCCCCAGCTGTGGTGATGACTGTTGAAGTCACCAGCTATTATTGAGGGGTGCTTAATTTGGTCTGTCGGAGATTTAAGCCAGTTGATTCCAGGTGGTTTGTATACATTAGTAATATCAGTTTCGCATATTGTGATTGTAGACCTCTGGGTACCATCCTCGTCAGTTATCCCTCCCTTATCTGATACCATTCCGGGATCCCTAGCATAGGTTGCAATTCCATACTGTGGATGTGTTAGGTTGTTAATGATTGTGAAGCCTTGGATGCTGTATCTAGATGGTGGTGAGTTGACACTCAGATGAGTCTCCTGCAGGAGAAGTATATCAACTTTGTGTTTACTGAGTAGTTTTCCCAAATATTCACATTTAGCCATTGAGATACCTTCGATATTGAGTGACATGATCTTGATTTGGTTGCCTAGTTGGATATATTCCCTGTCCTCAGTGCTGCCTTGTTTATTTTTCGAATCTGGCAGGCAGCAACCACCAGGAACGCAGACCTTTTTATCCTGCCAGTATATATTTTTCTCATTTTTTTTTTTTGCACTTCATGGTTGAGGTGTGAGTCCAGGAGGAGGCGAGCCTCGTCTGGACGCCAGGGTGGATCATTCTTCGTCTAGTTCCCTATTTGGGAACATGCAAGCCCCCACTCGATGACAACGTGATGATCCGATCGTGGGGGACATCTTAACTGGGGTGCCAATAATTGTGGAGGGCGCTGTACATGTGTAAACACATATCTCAGTGTTAAGACAACATTTGGTGACCAAGTATGGGTTGTTTCCTGTCTCCATCCATCCATCCATTATCTGTCGCCGCTTATCCTGTACAGGGTCACAGGCAAGCTGGAGCCTATCCCAGCTGACTGTGGGTGAGAGGCAGGGTACAAGTTGCCAGATCATCGCATGGCTAACACATAGAGACAAACAACCATTCACACTCACACCTACAGTCAATTTAGAGGCACCAATGTCTAGAGGCACCTGCATGTCTTTGGACTGTGGGGGAAACTGGAGCACCCAGAGGAAACCCATGCAGACACGAGGAGAACATGCAAACTCCACACAGAAAGGCCCTCATCAGCTACTGGGCTTGAACCCAGGCCCTTCTTGCTGTGAGGTGACTGTGCTAACCACTACAACACCGTGCCGGTTTCGGGCAACACCATATGCTAATTCCATGATGTTGCTTCTACGCACATTTTCTTCTACTAGTAACCAAGTCATTGGCATGAAAAAGCAACAATGAAATTAAACCTTAAAGGAATACTTTTCAATATTAAAGGGGTGTAAGTACTGTCACATGGCTGGGTTGGCATGGTAACTTTCTGGCACACTGAAATAGCCTAGATTTGAATCTGTCTGAGAGTGACACCAATAAAGTGTTCCAAGGTAAACAGTACCCTTTTTTCCTCAATGCGCTGAATAGATTCAGCTAATGAAGACACAGAACTGTACCTTTATAAAGCAGATGGAAACAAACTCCACCACAACATGAAACAGAATGAAACATTTATTCAGGGTTGAGTTAAGCAGACATCATGAAAATTTATTACCAAAATTACGCACATTGCTATTCAGGCTTCAGATGTGACTATGGAATTAAGCGCTATTCAGAGAGTTGCTTAAGAGTTATGAAAGTTACATACGTAGGGTGGAACTTGCTGAAAACAGAGGCATGCCCCAGTTAGGCATGATTTTGATCTTGGAGTGATTTTCTTGCACTGTATAGGCTCAAGTCATTAGCAAGAAAAAAGCAACAAAAAGCAGGATTAAGTCCAGCAACACACACTATCCGTTTGATGTAAACAATTATGGAATTCCATTTGAGGCCAATAGTGAATACATAAATATAGCATTGATTGATTTTGACTTTTTTTCCACACTGAGGAAGTCATAGGAAACACCATCTTACAACACCCAAATCAGAAAAAGTTGGGACTGTATGTTGAAATTAAAACCGAAAACAATGATTTGTAAATAATCTTTGAACTGCATTACACTCAAAACAATACAACAGCACAATATTTGATTGTAATGCCTCCAAGCCCAGAGAAGGCAACGGCACTTCTGGACACAACTGGCATAAGGCTTCGTTTTTGCACAGTCAAGTTTTAACTGGCATTTGTGGATGTAACTCTCTATTGTAGTGCTTGACAAAGATTTTCTTAAGTAATCCCGAGCCCATGTGGTTACATCAGCTATAGATGAATGATGGGTCTTGGTGCAGTGCCGTCTGAGGGATCGGCAATCACGGGTGTTTAGCTTGGGCTTGTGCCCTTGCCCTTTATGCACCGAAATTCCTCCAGATTCCTTGAATCGTTTAATGATATTATGCACCGCAGAGGGTGAAATATCTAAATTCCTTCATATCTCTCTTTGAGGAATATTGTTTTTAAACATTTCAATAATTTTCTTATGCACTTGTTGAGAAACGAGAGATCCTCAGCCCATCTTTGCCCCTCAAAGACTAGACCTTGCATGGATACTGATTTTGTCAAAGTAAATTTAGAAATCATGCTTTTTTTTATTTGCATTTTTCCTACTGTCCCAACTTTTTTCTGATTTGGGGTTGTAATCGGAGATCATAAAATATTTGCCAAATGTAGACTGTTTTATTCTGCTTTTATGTCATGGTGTTTTGTTGAATTAATTAACTTGTGCCATGTTCAATTCAGTTCAGCATGCCTTAGCCCTAAAGAGAGCTGTAGGCGTTTCCCTTGACAGCCAATCTCCTAGTATTCTCCATCCTATTTCTCCAACTTCTGATGTTGTCCACCCATTCCAACCGTCTCCTGCCTCTCTTTAGAGGATTTGCTGGATGATGGATGAGGATACCTCTGTATGTCCCCTTCTGAGTGTGACGCTGGCATCCTGACTGCTACCAGTCCCATTTACGCTTTATGCCATGTATCTGGCTTAAACTTACTGTACCCAAGGAGTTAAGGAAAAGCTGACCACACATTTCTCTATAATGCTTACAGATCACTTTGTGTACTGCAAAATAATCTTAGCAGTGAAAATATCTTAAATGTAGTCACATTTATCTAGTATTTCCTCTTATAAGTGCACATAATCAACTGTCAGCATAAGAACACAAAAATAAAATGCAAAATAATATGATGTGCTGCATTAGGTGCTACAGACATGGACAAATTTGTTGGTACCCTTCTATGAAAAAAAAAAAGAACCCATAACTATATCTGAAATAACTTGAAACTGACAAAGGTTATTGACATCCATTATTTCTTATTCCATATTTAACACAACTCAGACTTTGCTTTTTATTTTTGATTCAACTGAATATTTTACATAAATAAAAATGCCATGGACAAAAATTATGGTACCGTTAACTTGATAGCACCTTTACGCCTGTGTCGCATATTGGCATTTCAGCCTTGCATATGTACGGTGTATCAGGATGCGTGGCAGTAAGAAAGGAACGTCACAGCATCACCAGCTTACATAGCTAATACTCTAGGATGCGTAACGTGATTTCATTGTACACCAGGGTGCACCGTATTTTTAAGTCCGCACTTAAAAATCCATAGCACATGCGTAGCAGCTTTGATACGTCACACATGCGCCATAAAAACGAAAGCTACGCAGCAGTGATGCAGCGGGAACATTGCTTGAACACCTATTACACCATGCGAACACTTCAGTTGACATGCAACATAATGGCGTACAAAGCGTTGCCACTGTGTACCCATGGCTTTCTTATCCACTGTACATCAGCTGCATACGAATGGTGTATATACGGCGTACATGCTGCCGTGTCCTTACCGCTGCATAGGTGTTGCGTTGGCAAAGTATTTGTGGCATCGCAAGAGTACCTACAACGTCTACACGGCATTTTTTGGTAATTGTAATTACTGTAATTGCCAAGAGGCAGAGTGAGTATCTAAAACTAACAGTCCTGCTGGTTCTGTTCCATGGCAAGAACGTATGATCAAGGCAGAACTCGTCAAACTCTCCTGAAAAAGTAAAACTGACAAAGCATAAAGTCTTAAGTGTTCAAAGTGTTTTTTTTTTTTTTTTTGCTATAACACTTTGTAAATATTTATTTCCTACTTATAATAATTTAAAAGTTAAGTCTAGGAGTGTGGGTCTTGGAGGGAAATTTTATTTTATAATATACCGTATAGGGATACTGGGACTTCAGTTATTTCACATTATGTTAAAAAAAAAAAAAACAAGGAAAGTTTGTTTTAACAAAACTATCTACAAACTTTTATTCAGCCTTTTTTTTTTTTTTTCATTTTCTAGCTTGTACAAGTTGCATTCCTTGCATTTTTTTTTTTACTAATATTACATTTATCCCAGCAAGCTAGAAACTGAAGAATTGACAAGTTACATAAAAAAATAAACAATATTGTTGTAACTGTAGCAACTGTCCATATATAAATAATCACAAATAATGCTGTTGCTATGGCAACAACTGTCCATTAGTTCCCAGAACAATAAGCCTCTGAAGAAGGGCATCGAGAGGGTGCTGCTGGACTGCTGGCACAACTGTCGGATTGCCAGGAACCTGCACTAGGAGGTGCTAGCATGCTCTGGATCGGGGAAGATAAATTGAAGGAGGTGGTGTGGGAACATTCAGCTCTGTCAATAGAGAGATGACAGGCATGGAGGATGGCCCTGATGGAGAAGGTGCTGTCTGCTGGGCTGGCTGGGACTGGTAACACTGCTGGGGAGGCTGCTGCAACTGGGCCATGAATGAATGGTCCTGCGACTGCTAAGGTGAGACACCAGGGAAAGTCTGCTGCAGCCACTGGTGAGGTATGGGCTGCCACTGGTAATCTGGATGTTGCTGGCCAGAAGTCTGCGGGGGGTTGAAGGTCCCAGAGGAGGTGTTGCTGGGAACATTCTGGAGCGTTTTCTGAGAACACAAAAGAAAGGTACTTACCTTATAAAAGGTATAAGATTTTATATTCACAAAATATACAGTAGATGTGAAATGGCACAATTTAAAAAAATGGAAAATGTAAAGGAATTTTGTACTTAGATTTGTTTGTCAGGTTGCTGGTAGCAGTGTATCAGTTGGTACATTTTGAACTTGAGGTCTAAGTACACTTCATCCTTGAGGTCCTGGATGATGGAGTTCCTGATGAATTTCATGAAGATCTCCTGCCGGGGCTTAAGGGTTATCTCCGTGTGCTTGGTCCAGGAATAAGAGCAACTGTCACTGAATTTCTGAAGTCGTATTCCCCTTGAACGTTGCCTCAGACAGGACTCCCTCCTCCTCCGTGAAAGTGGGATCGGCCAGGGACTTCTGCTTTGCCTTGGACTGTGATGAGGTACCCGATGCCACATCAGATGCCACTGATACCACCTCAGCAGACTTCTGGGAAGAGGCCAACTTCTGCTTCATCTGAAATGACAAAGATAAGTATGATATGACAATACAAATTATACATTGAAAATGGGAAAAAAATGGAATAGGACTGGAAAAATAAAATGAATATATACTCACGCTAACTAGTGGCCTCCTCTTGACCTCATGGATGTGAGGTATCAGGAACTACATCTTATCCATGAGATGCTTATCATGTTCTGAGCAGCCTTCAACATCAAACTGGGCATCGACAGACTTCTTCAGCAGCCTCCCCACTCTGGATCTCACGGACTTGTACCAGATGTATTTCAACTGCTTGATGGTCTTCCCCATTGTCACAGCCTTCTCAGCCCACAGCTTGTTTCTTGACTGGACATCCTTTATACCCAGCCATGCCCCGGGAGCACAGCACAGGATTGGCCTTCAGCCACTCAGACATCCTTCAGACAGCCACTTCAGACATCAGACATCTCATCCTCCTGGGCTGCAGTTAGGTTGGCATGCTCCTTGGTCTTGCGCTTTTTTCCTGGGGACCTTCTGTGCTGCTTCTTTTTCCAAGTGCTATCAGAGTCTGATGATGATGATTCACTTTCCTGAGCAATACTGGAGGCCACAGAGGGAGCTGGGGACCTGGCCCTGGCTTCAGTGTCCCCTGTAGACTGGGCTTCTGGCTCAGGCTGTGGCTGGCTCTCTGGAATAACTTCAGTGTCTGATGAAGGTGGCTCTGGGGCTGGCTGAGTGGATGTGGCTGATGTCTTACCTTGCCCTTCTTGGGTCGTGGCTTCCTTGCCTGTGATGAATGACAACGAATGCAGTGTGGGGATCCCTTTTATACCCACCTGTGAACGCCACAGGTATGCAGCAGCAATGTCACACGCAATGCCACGGCAACGAAAGCAACCAGTGTCTGAAATCACTCACTCGTTCACTACTCCTTACTCACTATATAGGGAATTATTTTATGGAGGGCTATATAATGAGCTCATTGGTAAAATGAAAACACACTTTTGGACCGTCGTGCAGTCATTACTGTCGCACAATTAAAACGTTTCAGATCAGTGGGCTGGTGGGTTTTCAAAATAAATACATATACTGACCGCTTTTCCTACATAAATAAATACAAAAGTACTTTGTGTCTGCTGCATCTTTCAGTTGTTTTCAGTCAAGGCTGAATACTTTCTTCTTTGCCGCTGCCTTTTAATTCAATCAAATTTGAGGCTTTTGGTTTGATTTCTTTCCGCACAACCACAATGCATGATGGGATATATTGCTTGGTTAGTGACCATCGGTTGTACACTACTTTTTGTGATGCCTTATGGAATACTTTGAGTGCACTATATAGGGTGTAATAATGCTCACTATACATTGACAGCACTACAAAATGGCGACCTCACTATATAGTCCACTATATAGTGAACATGAACTGATTTCGGATACGGGGAACGAAAGGATTATGCCGTGGCAACACACATGCCATGCATACGCCTCAGTATGCCATAACTTGGCATCCCTTGAACCCCATACAAACCCCAGATACGCCACAGAAATGTCACACATACGCCGTGTATGTCGCAGGACTTCCATTTTGGACAAAATATACCTCATTTCTTGCCGTTTGACCCATACTCCACGAACGTGGCAAGATATGAGACAGTGCAACACAAGCATTAGCAACAATCACTACTAACAAGCAATTTCTGTAGCTCTCAGTGAGATTTCTGCATCTGCCAACAGGTAGTTTGGACCACTGAGCAAACTGCTCGAGCCATCACAGGTTTGAAGGGTGCAGTCACACTGCATGTTTCAGCTCTTTCCAGAGATGTTCGATAGGATTCAGGTCAGGACTCATAGAAGGCCACTTCAGAATAGTCCAAAGTTTTGTTCTTTAGCATTCTTGGGTGCTTTTAGCGGTGTATTTTTGGGTCTTTATCCTATTGGGCGCTCCATGGCTTGTGACTGAGACACAGCTTTCTGACACTGGGTAGTACATTTTGCTCCAGAATGCCTTGATAATCTTGAGATTTCATTGTGCCCTGTACAGATTCAAGGCACCCTGTGCCAGACGCAGCAAAGCAGTCCTGAATCAAAACCAAGCCTCCTCCATGTTTTACAGTGGGTATGGTGTTCTTTTCTTTGAAAGCTTTATTTTTTTTTTCTTCTGTGGACAGAGCTGGTATGATATGCCAATAAGCTTGAGTTTTGTCATTTGTTTAAAGGACATGCTCCCAGAAGCACTGTGGCTTATTAATATGCATTTTCAGAAATTCCAGTTTTGTTTTGTTTTTTCAAGATTTTCTTTCAACAATGGAGTATTTTCATTGAGCCTGCTGTTGCTCAAAAAAATGACAGATGGTGCAATCAGACATTGATGTACCTTGACCTTGGAGTTCAGCTTTTATCATTTTGAAAGTTGTCCTTGACTCTGTCTACCATTGGCACCATCCTTCTGTTCAATCTGTGGTCGATTTTCCTCTTGCAGCCATGTCCAGGAAGGTTGGCTACAGTCCCATGGAATTAAACTTCTTAATATTTGCAACTGTAGTCATAGGAACATCAAGCTGCTTGGAGATGGTCTTATAGCCTTTGCCTTTAACATGCTTGTCTATAATTTTCTTTTCGATCTCCTCAAACAACTTTGCTTTCTCTGGTCCATGTTCAATGTGGTGCACACGATGATGCCAAACAGCAGAGTGACGACTTTTCTCCAGTCTGACTTACAAGATTGAACATGTGTGACACTCACTAAGGAAGAGATTTAGTTTGAAATATTACTATAATCCAATTATTTATAATCTTTTCTTGGGGTACTAACAAATCTGTCCAGACTATTTCAGAATATATTTGTAAAATAAATAATTTCACACTTTTTTGCTTTATGACCTACCAAAGGCATGCAAATATACATGAGAAAATTGCTTTTAATTTCATCACTTTTCAGGAGGAATAAAGCATTGTTTCAATGAGCTTTAAGGATACCAACAAATT
>JAODLJ010000004.1:22848068-22862135 GCA_027576115.1 Cathorops melanopus
GGCGGTAGACGGCTCTAAGTGTAGGAAGAGTGTTTATTAGCATGCGTGATATTTATGAAAACAAAACGCAAATGAAAGCAAAGCAGAATCATAAAGCAGACTATTTAAACAGTGTTATAAACCTGGCAAGAAACAAATGTGACAGTGATAATAATAATACTTCACAAAGCCTCTGTGCAAATAGTGTCCATATCTGCATGTGCTGACCACACTCAAATCAGTATCCGGTGTTTCCTATAATGACTGGGTCTGAAGAGCACACACAACACACTCCGTGAGTGAGCGCAGCTGCTCGAGCGGCATGAGTCTCAAGTATGCAAAAGCGTGACAGTCAAGTGTTCACCGGTTTGTGTGACCACAACTTTTAGCGCACATGTATATCGCCATGCATCTCCACCAAAATGCCTCATTTTCATCTATAACCCATCACAAAGCATCATGAGCTGTAGTGTGACCCATAGCTTAATGAGGCAGATGTGACGTCGGATGCAACCCAGCAATTGTAGCCTACTATGAGTAAAAATTAGCTTCAACTTGGGGGAAAAAAAAAAAAATTGTGGCCCACTGGCGCAAATTAACTATGGTGGGCTGCCACAGTCTAAGAAAATTAATTGGAAATATTGAAGGATAAAATTATAAAAGCATTGAAACCTGTTTAAAGGTTGGAGTTAAAATGTTAAAACACTGCTATTCTAATTCAGCTGGTTGTTAGGGTGTTGCTAGGTAGCCATTTTAGGGTCTCTGGTGGTTACTATGGTGTTTTTAGGAGGTTTTAATATGATCCCATAACACTTCACTGAAATCAGTTGTGGCTAGTTGGGTGCAAAGGAAACTCAGCTAGCTGGATGCTAGGGTGTTGGTAGGTGACTGTTACAAAGTGGTTGCTCATAAGGCTAATAAGCAAAATAATTTGTTGTTCTAGAAGAAAGGGTAAATTTAATTTAAAAAAAAAACCTCTAAAGCAAATGAAAATACATCATGTACACAGAAGGTCTTCATAGTGATTATGAATAAATGTTATATGGGTGGATGGACGGATGAAAATGTGAAATAAAGTTAAATTGCATTAAAACGAGACATCTGCTCTGTGCAGGGGTGCATGAGTGAGTGAATGATAAAAGTGCAGTAGTAATTTGCAGGCATAGTGGTACATGAGAATAGACAGAAGATTACTTTTGAGGATAAATGCCTGTCTGTGTCAAAGTGCAGGCCTGCACACCTGTGCCGTGTGTGAGGTTGGTCCTCTGACATTCCAGAACTCTTACCTGAAAAGTCAGTTGGTGTACTGTTTATTATTGGCTGCATGTTTATAAAATTGTGACAGCAGCCTGAATTTTGTCACCATAAACAAATGCTATTTTTGTATATATTTGCAAACTTCTTTAACTAATTGTTAGTATAAGAAACTTTGCTGATGATTTGGATGCAAAAAAAATTATAGATTGAGCAGGAATGGTTTGATTTGACAGTTTAAAAACACTTGAACATTTAGTAAAAACCTAATGGTGCAAGATTTTGAATGCAAGTGATTAGGGCAAATTTTCTTGCCCTAGTGCCAAATAAACACTCATAACTTTTAAATTATTTTGAAACTTTGAAATATTTAGAGCTTTTTAAAGGGGCAGTAGCTCAACAATTTAAAGCTTGAATGATATTTCTAGGTGAAAGAATAAAAAAATTAGAGGCAAATGTTTTATTCAAACAGTGAATTCAGACAGTTTACTCTCACAGCTGGAGTGATGACATCACCTACCCTAGCTTTTTCCCGTTAAAGAAATTCACAAAGAGAATAAGAAGATTAAGAACAAACTGTTGTCTTTTTAAAGCCAACTTAAGAAGACAAAAACAGGTAATTGTGCATTTTAAGCCCTATTAAGCAATGTTTTTAAAGTAATTAAGTGATGATTAAAAATACAGTTACAGATTAGCAAAATGATACAGCACACCAAATTTCAGCTCAAAAGGTCCTCTGAGACATCTAATAAATCTAATTCTGCCCCCTTTCAATGACCATGCCCCAACATTTGCATACAAACATTAACACTTATACTGAACATGTCTTACAGGTTTGGTTCTAATTCATATCCTCAAACATGAATTACAATTATTTGAGTAATAGAGCTCTGTTGCATTAGAATTGATTGCTGTATGGCAGCCACATTGCTTACAAATGTCAGCATGTTTTTATGTATTGAGTTTCAGACTCTGTTGAGTAGTATGACACCACAGTCGGGAAGATGGGCCAATAATCCTAGGACTAGTTTGTTAACGTTGGCTTTGCAGATTATTAAAATTATCACAAATTTCAACTGGCAGAGGTGAAAAGTCCAAAAGGCAAGAATCTTTACACTATGACTTATTTTCCAAGAAATATGATTGCTTTTGTATGCACAAGCATGATTAGCAGCCCTCAGTGCTCAAGTTCACTGATGTCCATGATACCACAAGTTCTTGGCAGCCTTCAAACACGGCTGCCACAGACTGCAACTCCCAAGCACCACAGCGCCCTCCCTCTCCCGAGTACTGGTTAGGAGTACACCTGTTACCAATCTCGCTCCCTATATAAGCACGCCAAACACTCCAGCCCTTTGCGAAGTATCGTTCTATGTCCCCGTGCCTGATCATACCGAGCCATTTGTTGTTTTGGCCTGGCCCTAGTTGTTCTGACTCATGCTACATTTATTTCTGACCCTGAAACTGTTGTTTCCCTGTGACATCTTGTTTGTACATCGACCTACCCTTGGCACGAACCTGACTCTGATTATCGTCTTAAGATTTGGATTTGTTCACTAGTTTGCGATACACCCACTCTCCCCTGAAATTGCATCCGTAAATGCCTGCATTCTGACAAGATACTTTGCCATCAAGGAAGCAGCAGAAGCGGTGAAGCAAACTGCACTTTCGGCTCAAGGACATCTGTTGGCAGAACATCAGACGACATGCTGAGAGATATCGACATCTGCCTTTCTCAGCTCACCGCTGCTGTATTGCAGGCCCTCCTGACATATCAAACATCAGACAGAAATCGCGCTACAGCCATTCCACAGCCAGATAAGTGCTCCAGTGATGTAACTGAGTGTAAAGGCCCCCTTCTTCAATGCTCCCTGTATTTCACCACTCTAATGGGGACTTCTGAGCAGCAAAAAATCACTCAATTTGTTAATCTGTTTTCCCTCCTGAGGAAAAAAATCGTCTTATCTCTAGCGCAAACCAATCGGAAATTATGTCACTCTAAAGATAATGTGATTTTAGGGAGCGTATTTGCTCCTGCAGGTCTCAGAGGGTTAACTGGCTGTGCATTGAAATGGGCCACTGGTGTCTGGAATTGTGGAGGTGAATCCACAATTTCCTATGATCCTTTCATAGAGCTTTTCAAGAGAGTGTTTGATCACCAGCCAGAGGGCATCAAGGTTGGTGAGAAGCTGCTCACACTTTGGCAGATGAACAGTGGTGGAATATGCACTAAAGTTCCGCACGCTGGCAGCTGGTAGTGGATGGAATGACCCGGCATTGAAGGCCATTTTCTGTCAGGGTCTACTTGCAAACATCCTTACTGCAGAGATGAGCAGTACACCTTGGACTCTCTAATAGACGTGGCTATTAACCCTCTGGGGACTGAGGGTATTTTCTGGTACGCTAATGATTTTGGCATGCTCTGATTTTGTTGTCAATTTCAACAAATCTAAGCAGTATTTTTAAAGTTATATGATTTTTTGTATTCAGCACAAGTTCAGCTACAATGATATCCATGTAGTATATATGTCATGATTGTACTTTTAAAAAAAAATACCAGATAAATGAAGATATTGTAAAAAGCAGTTTTAGAATTGTGTTGGAATGTGTGAAAAAAAACGTGGCCTTACCCATTCTGTCGAACCATTTTGGTCAGTTGAGGTGATTCTGTTCAGTCTTAGGAATGTATCGAGCACAAAATCTTAAATCTGCTCCATTGATTTGGACAATTAACTGGCCATAAAAAAAATTATGTCCTATTGTTTTGGGATAAAGGGTTGGCAGTGGGAGGGGTATTCTAGAAGAAGAACAACAACTTTAGTCATCACACGCTTGTGAAATTCCTCTCTGCATTTAACCCATCTGAAGCAGTGAACACACACATGCGAGCAATGAGCACACACACATACCCAGAGCAGTGGGCAGCCATACTAACAGCGCCCAGGGAGCAATTGGAAGTTTGGTGCCTTGCTCAAGGGCATGCCAGCCCAAGGCCGTTTTGAGTAAAGCATGTCTTTGAACATTCAATGAGAAGTTTAAAATTTTTCTGTTCGTTCAATGAGAAGAGGGAAAACCCCTCCCACTGCCAACTCTTAATCCCATCAGATTACCTCTTAATCCCATCAGGTCAAGTCACAATGGGTAAGGTAATGCTTTTTCACACATTCCAACACAGTTCTAAAACTGCTTTTTACAACAGGTTCATTTATCTGGTATTTGACTTTATTTTGGTATTTGACTTTATTCAGTGTGTCTTGAAATTAACTCTTGTACTGTTTTACTCAGTTCAGAGCCACAACCAGCTCTGTTATACAGTTACTCTGTAATTTTGCTCCCACTCCAAATTTTACTCTCTAAACTGAAAATAGAGCAAAATTAACTATTTTGAGGAAAATACTTTTAACTCTGGAAAATAATTGTTCAGTCATTTTTCCTGTGTATGCACTACAGTGCATGCATATCAACTGATCTGTTCATCAGAAATAGAAGAAATATTTACACTTATTTGAGTTGCTCTTTGGCTGGATCGAGTTGAAGTTAAAAAAAAACCCAAACTGTTCATCAGTGCCGCAGTTCTCAAGATTGAACTGAATCACTGTCCTGAATCATGAATTGATTTGCTGTCCTGAAATTGAATCACTGTCCTGAATCATGAAATGAATCATGAATTGGATTGCTGTCCTGAGTCATCTGAAGCGCATAAAATCCACTTGCCATCTTGCAACAAGTTTTACCTCCAAATAACCTAAACTATTTCTGACAGATTTCATCCTGTTTACGGTGGGCATTCCTGAGAGAAACCAATAGAAACCGTAAGCATGAAAGTGATTATAATGCCGTTACCATGTGAATAGTCTTTTATGAATGCGTAATTGCACGCTCAGCGCTCTGACTCAGGTGTGACTGAGGAAGGTGACAAGTTTTGTTTCATTTAATTTAGGTAATTTAAAAACTATAATATTATTTGGCAGTGGGCACATAGGAAAGTGTAAAGTATAAAGTTTCTGACAATATGTTTATCATATTGATAAAAAAAAAACTCATGAAAATATTTATCTCAATACATGACCTACTCATTCTAAACCTGCCAAGCTTCACTGGCGAAGCTCTTGACCCCAAAGGGTTAAACTGGACCATCTCTTTTAAAAGCGTCCCTCCTTGCATTCAGCCCATGTTCCGATCCAGTCTGCACTGTCGCCCATGCCTATATCCGCACACCTCATTCTGAAAGAGAGAGGAGATGTCGGGAAGGATAGTGTTTTTATTGTGGCAAACCTGGGTCACCTGCTGCCCCAGTGTCCCATCCCGCCTGTGATCTCCAGGAAGCATGACAATCCTGGGCAGGAGGACTGCCCTAACACAAACATTTTCCTACCTATCCTTTCTTGAAACTCAACATCTTGCTATCTGTATCAGAAACCTCCCATGTTCTCTCTGCTCTACTAGACTCCAGGGCAGAGGGCAACTTCATTGATGCTGAAATCATTCTGAGGCTCAAACTGCCCACCGAAGAACTCCAGTGACCAGTGAGTCTCTGAGCTATTGATGGCGGCTCCATCAGAGATGGATTGGTCACAAAAAGAACTACCGTAGACCTCTGGAGATTCAGGTCAGGGTGCTACACAAAGAACCCTGTACATCACGTGAAATTCTAACCATGCAATCATTCTAGTATTTCCATGGCTGCAACTGCATGATCTACTCATCTCTTGGCAGCAAAAAGAAATCTTAAAATGGTCCCCATCCTGCCATCAGAACTGCCTGCAATTTCCCCATCTCACCTTGGCTTCCACCTAAGTGAAGAGCCCCTCCCTGGGGGAATTAAACAAGTCCCAGTTTACTACCATGATCTCTGCAAAGTATTCAGCAAAGGATAGGCTAGTGGGCTACCCCCTCATAGACCGTACATCTGTGCTATTGACCTCCTTCCAGGTGTTACTCCTCCACACTGCCACATCTACCCTCTTTCAAGAACAGAACAGTCAGCATTGGAGGAGCATGTACAGGAAGCACTTCAGCAGGGTTACATCTATTCATCCACTTCTCCAGCATCCGCGGGGTTCTTCTTCATGGAGAAGAAAGGAGGAGGCCTTAGACCTTGCATTAATTATAGAGGTCTCAACCAGATAACTGTCAAGTACCCATACCCATTTCCCCTTGTACTGTCTGCCTTAGAACAGCTAAGATCTGCTCAGATCTTCACCAAGCTCAACCTCAGAAGTGCCTACAACCTGGTGCATATATGGGAAGGGGACGAGTGGAAGATGGCGTTCGGCACCACCTCGGGTCACTATGAATATCTGATCGTGCCATATGGACCATTTTGTGCACTCAGTGTGTTCCAGTGCTTGATCAACAACATGCTCAGGGACATGCTAAGATGTTATGTAATAGCCTATATTGAAGATATTCTGATTTACTCCCCAGATGAAACCAGTCATCATGAGCATGTCAAATCAGTCCTCAGCAAACTCCTGGAAAACCAGCTATATGTCTCGGCGGAGAATTTTGAGTTCCACATCTCCAAGATTTCATTCCTGGGATATATTACTAGTGCTGATGGGGTCAGCATGGACTCAAACAAAGTCTCCGCCATCACCTCATGGCCCATGCCCACATCCGTTAAGGAGCTCCAACAATTCCTTGGGTTCGCCAACTTCTACTGATGGTTCATCAAGGGATTTAGCACCATTACTACACCACTTACTACACTGCTCAAAAACAGCCCAGAGCATCTACAATGGAACCAGGGAGCAGAGGAAGCCTTTTTCCCAGCTCGAATCAGCCTTCACCACGGCCCCAATCCTTCAGCACCCAGACCCCTTGAAACCTTTCACTGTCAAGGTAGACACTTCTGAGACCGGAGTCAGTGGAGTCCTATCCCAGTGCTTTGGAGAAAAACCCAAGCTGCACCCAGTAGCATTTTTTTTCCAAGAAATTGACACCCACTGAACAGAACTGATATCGGGAACAGAGAACTGTTGGTCATCAAGTTAGTGTTGGAGGAATGGAGACATTGGCTGGAGGGGGCCACACATCCATTTGTTATCCTCACTGACCATAAGAATCTGGAATACCTCAAGTCCACGAAACATCTGAACCCATGACAGACACAATGGGCTCTGTTTTTTACAAGGTTTAACCATTGCATACCATCCAGGTTCCCAGAATGCTAAGACAGATGTTCTGTCCTGACTGCATGCTTCCACCACAACCAGCCCAGAATCCATACCCATCCTGCCATCCAAGTGCTTTGTGAATGCTCTCTCCTGGGATATTGACAAGGAACTGGCCAGAACCCACCTGAAGCATGTCCTCAAGGTCTCACATTTGTCCCACCCCAGTACAGTGAACACCTTATCATCTGGTCACATTCTTCTTTGGCCACAGGACACCTGAACAGCAGACAACTCATCAGAACCAAGTACTGGTGGGAGAACATGAGAACCAACATCAACCAGTTCATATCCTCCTGTTCTGCCTGTGCTCAAGCTCCACCTATTGGGAAACTTATGCCATTACCCACACCCCAGAGACCATGGTCACACATAGCAATTGACTTCATCACTGACCTACCCAAATCTCAAGGAAACACAGTAACTGTGGTAGTGGCAGACAGATTCTCAAAAGCATTAAGACTCATTTCCCTTGCCTGGTCTACCCACGGCCCTGGAAATGGTGGCGTTCATATTCAGCCATGTCTTTAGGTACTATGGGATCCCCAAAGATATCGTGAGTGACTGGGGACTCCAATTTTCATCTAGGTTATGGGCTACTTTCATGAACAAGCTCAGAGTATTGGTGAGTCTGACCTTGGGATACCATTCTCAGTCTAATGGTCAAGTTGAATGTGCTAACCAGGATATCGGATGCTTCCTGAGGGTGTTCTGCCTAGAAAGCACCAAGGACTGGTCCCAGTTCCTTCCATGGGCAGAATATGCGCAGAACTCCCTCACACACATAGTCACTCAGCTCACACCATTTCAATACTTTCTAGGATACCAACCACCATTGTTCCCAGAGGATGGCTCACCTACTCACATCCTGGCAATCGACGCCTGGTTCAAGAGGAACGAGCAGGTATTGGAGAGCGTTCACCAATGTCTTGAACATGTGGCCACCAGATATAAACAATATGCGGATAAGTACAGAGGTGAAAACTCTGTATATGCTCCAGGGGACAGAGTTTGGGTGTCAACAAGGGATCTACATAACCCCATCACTTGCAGAAAACTCAGTGCCAGGTACATCTGTCCCTTCAGAATCCTTCACCATTGCATTACATTACTGGCATTTAGCAGACACCCTTATCCAGAGCAATGTACAACATACCCAGAGCAGCCTGGGGAGCAGTTGGGGGTTAGGTGTCTTGCTTAAGGGCAATTCAGCCATCACTGCTAGTCCAGGGAATTGAACCAGAGACCTTTTGGTCCCAAAACTGCATCTCTAACCATTAGGACATGGCTTCCTCAGGTCAATGAGGTCTCATACAGACTGGAACTACCACAACACTGCTGTTTATCACTCACATTTCATGTATCATGTCTGAAACCTGCCATTCCAGGGCCATTAGCCGAGAACACACCAGCCAAGGAATATCCAGCACCAGTGGAATTGGAAGGAGGACCGGTCAACCCAGGTGCCCAAGATACTCAACCCTTACCACAGACAAGGTAACCTAGAGTATCTGGTAGATTGGGAGGGGTACGGTCCAGAGGACTGCAGCTGGGTACCTGCCAGGGACATTCTAGACCCCATGCTCACTCAAGAATTCCACATGCAGCATCCTGAGAAACCTGCATGTGGAAAGTGAGGGCGTCCCAGGAGGAATAGTGCTTCCAGAGTGAGCACCTCAAGGGGATTCTGTCAGTGACAGCAAAAGTTCGTGGCAGCCTTCAAACATGGCTGCCATGGACTACAACTCCCAAGCATCACAGCACCCTCCCTCTCCCGAATAATGATTGGGAGTACACCTGTTACCAATCTCACTCCCTATATAAGCACACCAAATCATTCTGTGTCCCCATGCCAGATCATAGCAAGCCGTTTGTTGTTTTGGCCTGACCCTAGTTGTTTATTACTGACCCTGAGACTGTTGTTTACCTGTGTGACAACTCTCAGTGCTGCTGCTGTGATCACTTGTGAGCATGGTTGGGGAGCTTGTTACGGCAACACCTGTGCTCTCCCTTAAGGAGGAGCCTTTTGGAAAATGGTGGCTGCTTGTGGTCCGGGCACTGCACATCTGCCATTTTGTTTATGTTTTGGTTTGGTTATTTGTAGTGGCTTTGTTTTGTATTTGGTTTTTCTTTCACATAACAACTCTTCACTACATTGTCATATGTTTGCACTGTCTAACACTATTGATTCATTGCCTTACTCATCCCATACATTTACTTTGTAAATATTTCTGTTTTCTTTAAGTACATTAATTAAGATCTTCAATCTCTGTCGTTGTCCTCCTTCCTTTGTTGCAATTTGTGAATCAGTCATCACAACCTGTGACATCCTGTTTGTACATCGACCGACCCTTGGCACGAACCTAACTCTGATTATTGTCTTACGATTTGGATTTGTTCACCAGTTTGCAACACAACCACTCTCCCAAGCAATTGAATCCATAAGTGCCTGCACTCTGACAACTGAGACTGCATCACAAAGCAGTGGGTATATACCGCTAACATATAACAATGGCTCAATGTTAACCATGTCAAATGATGAGCCAATGGAGACCATGTTTTTAATGGAAGTAGATCATTATCAAGACGAATTCACTTGTAGATTAGCACATAGATGCACCATACAAAACGTAATCTCAGGTGGACTTGCTATCTGACCTTATCTTGGTTCCCTTTACATGACTATGTCCTGAACCGTGCATGTGACCTTCAAATCTTGTCTGATGTATACCTTTCAAGTTTCATGCAAATCCACATAAGCACTCATGAGTTACAGCTGGTTGGGTAAATTATGCTCCTTGTTTGAATTGATTGACATGTGGTGGCCATATTCTTTATAAATGTCAACAGGTTTTTGAGCATTATTAAGGGGCACACTCTACTGAGTAGTTTAACACCAAAGTTGTGAAGATTGGCCAAAAACCCGAGGACTAGTTCACAAAAGTATTTTTTGCATATTATGCGAATTAGAAAAAAAAAACACATCTAAGCTGGGGAAGTGACATGGTTCTTTAGGTCTTTTTTTGGGGGGGGGGGGGAATGCAAGGGATTGGTGGAATGAATAATTTTGTTTATAGGACTCACAGTTCATGAGATACTGACCAAAGCATACTTATTGAAAAGATACTTATTGGAGGAGTATATAGACCACCTAGTGCCAACAATGATGTCATTGAACATCTAGATTCACACATCTTGTCCAAAATGGAAGATTTTGGTGCACGGTCCATAATACTCACTGGTGACTTCAATGTTCACCATGTAGACTGGCTAGGAAGCCACAGTACTGATAAAGCAGGACCCTAGACTCTCCAGCTTGCTAATAATCATGGTCTTGAACAGAAAGTCAAATCACCAACTGGAAAGGATCAAATCTTAGACCTTGTACTTTATTACACATTTAAATTCATATGCTTCCCATTCCGTTTCCGGTTGAAAGTATGTAGTGCGCGAGTTTGCTGCCTCTTCTCTCTGGTGTTTTCTTTCTTTTTCACTTTTTATGTTTTTTTCCAACTGTGCTCCTGATTTCTGGCAATGTGTTGCAATTTCATTTTGTTTCTCTTTTGGTTAATTTCCGACTCTTCTTGCTAGGTTTTTGACACCAGCTTTTTGCAACACCTGTAGCTAACCCGTCTGCAAGCCCCCTCTCTTCTTTCCACCCGCTTGACTTCAGCAGTGGTAAGTGAGTTTGCACCACTTACTACAATGTTGCCTTAATTTAAGTGCTGGTTAGTCAGATTGCTTCCCTGCACTGTATTCTGGGTGTGGTACCATTTGGTGTTTTGGCTAATGTTTATGAGCGGTGTTAGGCTAAGGTGGCTTTACAGTGTCATGATCCTGATATGCTCAATGGATTTGTTTCAGTAAGCCAGTATGTTTATCATTGGACTGCATCTATCCATCTGTTTTTGGATCGTGACTGTGGGGTCTGAGTATTGTTTTTTGTGGCCCGGGCTTTCACCCATGTTTTACACCTACTTGCCAGAGGAATTAAAAAGCCTTAGTGCATGGCACTGCTTGGATTCTGCTGTATTTAATCTGTGCCGTTCTATTGGAATTGCGTGCTGCCCTCAGTACATTCACCGGTCTCCGCGCTCTCTTACTGCTTACTATGCTTCGGAGTCTTCAATACCCATCATATGGACATATAATCAGACTGCCATGGTCTACAAGAATGCTCATGGAATTAATCACGGTTTTCTTCACTCACTTGAGAAACTGCAATGTTCTGCTGTCTCTGGATTGTCACCTGTGTCTCCTGAGAAGATGGGCCTTCTAAACTCCTGCTCCATCACCAACAAAGCATCACTCATTAATGACCTAATTATCCAAAAGACCCTGGACATGCTACTTCTGCTGGTGGAACCATGGCAACAGGCTGAGGACTATCTACATTTAAATATGTCTTCACCGGCAAGATACAGATATATATCAAAGCCATGTCTCACAGGGAAAGGTGGAGGTCTAGCTGCAGTTTTCCAATATGGTTTAAAATTTAGAGACTGTTTTTCATGATGATACATCCTGTGAATATCTGGCTCTGAAAACATCCACTCCCACACCGATGTTGCTGCTCTTAATCTATCGACCTCCCAAATCATCGCCATCTCTTTTCCTGTCTGAACTGAATGAACTGCTAACTGTAGCCTCATCTGTCTGTACTGCTATCATTCTTCTGGGTGACTTTAATATTCATGTTGACACTAGCTGCTCCCTTACTGATGAGCTCTTGACTGTCTTTGAATGTTTTTGGTTTAACTCAACATGTCCCCACACATAATCATGACCTTAGGGCTGGGCGATATGGGAAAAAAAAATTGTGATATGACTTTTTTTTTAATATCAGTCAATATCGATACATAATCACAATATAAAACAAATCACTACTTTGTGAATTTTAAATGTTCCCTGTTACTCTTAATTGAGATTTGAAGATATCAGAAGGTTAAATTTTAATTAAATACTTATTTTCTGTCAAAGTTGAACATGACATGTAACACCTATACAACTGTTTCAGATAAATACAGAACAGGTGTTTTAAATTAAAATCCTATATCTGACCAGTCAACTCCAAATAAATAAAAAATTCTAAAACTAAAATCTTAAAGCTTTCAAGTTTAACAGGAGAACATTATTTTGTCAATGTCCGTTTTGTTTATGTCAAATGATTAAAATAGTATCAAAATATAATTAAATTTTCAAAATCTCTCCTTCGTATAGATTGTTTGTTTTAAATATTGTTTTTTAAGAACAAACAATAAAATAGAACAATAAATAGCCAAAAAAATTTTATACTCTCAGTGCAATTTCAAGCAGCTTTCAAAGACAACATAAATAAAATAGACATTGGCTCAACTGTTATCAGCTTATGCTCAGAAAAAAGGCACAAGAAATCCCAATTAGTGCAGTACTGTCTCTCAGTGCTGTCAGTGTTTTGGGTCAGACAGACATAAGCCTGATCGCGGGTGAGGAAGACAAGTCTATCCACTGCTTCCGGTTTTAAAGTTGCCCTGTTGCAGGTCACAATATTACCCCCGTACTAAATACCCTCTCGGAGGGGGTGCTGGTCGCCGGGATGCACAGGTAGCGCTTTGCCAGGCAGCTCACTCTTGAAGTTTTTTTTCATGGATTTTCCACCACTGCAGTGGGTCCATTTCACTGTCTGCATCTGGTGCCAGCAAGTACTTGTCAAGCTCCCTTTCCACTGTCTCTGTCAGTAAGTCCTGTGCTGGTGGTGGGCAGTTTCTTGAAGAAATCATGTCCCAATGATTTTCTCTGTTTCTTCTGGGTGGGTAGCACTGCAGCAGCTCCTGCCCCTTCTTCTCCTGGTCCCTCTGTTCTGGCTGAAGTGGATGGGTCCTGGTTTCCCTCCAACATCTCAGACACTGCTCTCATTTTGATGGCATCAATCTTTTCTGGCTTGATGTATTGTACCTTAAAACGTGGATCCACCAAGATTGCAACATCAAGCAGGTCATCTGTTTTCTGGTCAGCATACTTTTCATCCAGGTATGCCATGACTGTCATCTTCATGTCCTTTGTGAGTTGTGATTCATCATCAGAAGTTTTCAGAATCTGTGTTTTGAAGAGATGCAGCATTGGCTTCAGGTATGACACACTCGCATCACCGATTCACTCTCTGGTGAATGTTAACTCCAGTAGAGGATTCAGGGCCCCATGCATAGCCTCCAGCACTTCTAGGTCTTGCCAGGAGAGAACCAAGTGCCTGGTCTTATCTGCACCCAGTACCTGAGAGATGGCTTTGTGTTGCTCCAACACCCTCTCAATCATTTTCTGACGTGAGCCCTACCTGGTGGGTGACTGTCACCAGCTTGTGTTGGGGTAGGTGAAACTCCAAGCAGCCAAGTCTCTCTTCTTCTTCCATGAGAAAGTGAAGGAAGCCACCACTTTCTTACACACACCCACAGCTCACTCCACCCTCTTGTCTTTTCCTGCTCTCTGAGGAAAAAAGGTAAACAGTAACAGCATAAATTAAACTGTTGAGGTTATTTTACAGTATATATTGTTCCTGTTTAAATTGATTTATATCTTACATATCCTTGTTTTTTATACTTGTTTACTATCTCATCTCATTATCTCTAGCTGCTTTATCCTGTTCTACAGGGTCGCAGGCAAGCTGGAGCCTATCCCAGCTGAC
>JAODLJ010000004.1:23452768-23464667 GCA_027576115.1 Cathorops melanopus
AATAGGTAGGTATTCCTAGGGTGTATATAGCTTCTATATATAGCTTGTATATAATGTATATAGCTTGCAACATTTATTGTACAAGGTGGCTCACTTTAGTTTGTTCCTTCTGGACTAGACGGGACTGGAGTGAGCTACGCCGTCACTAACAGTCTCGTTTTGTTAGCAAATTATTAACAGGCAATAAAAGCCCTGGGCAAATGGGATGACTTGGCCTGCTTTTGTGCATATCTGATGCAGTAGCTTAAACAGTTCTCAAAAAGAACAAGCAAGCAAACAAACAAACAAACCCTGGACTCATGGGGAAAAGGTTTGAATGTGTCTGGTTTAGTGGTATGGACATTGGATTACAGGCAAGAATCAGTTTTGTGGTATTTGTAAGGGTCACTATATGGTTTATTGACATGTAGCCTGGTTTGTTTATAGTATGCATTCAGGTTATTACACTTATTAACATGTAGTATATGTATATCTGCTGCTTATTTTTGGCATACCTTGCTTTGTCTTCTTTGTGACACTAATGGCTTAGTAGCATGTCTGGCTTTTTGGTCAAAGCATTAGCTCACTTACTTCAGTATTTGTTTGCTGATGTTCACGCTTGTTGGCTTATATTTGGACCACTTATCCCAACAAATCACTGCTTATATAACAGTATATATTCTGAGATATTGGTAAACCAATTCATATTTAATACTGTGTACATTTGAGCATACATATATCCATTTTGTAGCTTATGCGAGGGAGGGTCATTATGTATGTATTGAACAGTATGGCTTACTATATGGTTTATTATACAGCAATTAGTCGTAATCCACTAATCTGTTTGGTCAAGTGACATTCCAAGAGTGCTTAGATTTAGGAGAACTGCAAAGGCACGTTTCACTATGTGTATCAATGCAGGCATTTGTGTTCACCATGTCAAAATTCCACTTCCTAGATCAAAACCATGACGAGTTATCGTCAAGGCATTGGTGGACATGGCAAACAATTCTTTTCAGGAATAAATATTGGCTTAAGATATGAAAGCTTGTCAGTTGAAGGGACACCAGTTATACCAGAATACATAAAGGAATGCCAGCTAGCCAACATGCTATAAAGTTCGAGATCTGTTTCTGCTAGTGAAACAAAAATGAGCAGAACATTTGGCTATATTGTTTCCAAACTGTAATTTACCCAATACTAACTTCTTGTTGACAGAACTGCTATATAAGCGATATAGCATTCACAATCATGCAGTTATATTGAACGAAACCGTCAATGACAGCATAGCTCACTCCAGCCCCATCTAGTCCCGAAGGAATGATCTAAAGCGGGCCACCTTGTGCAATAAATGTTGCAAGCTATATACACTATATTCAAGCTCTATATGGACGCTTTATACACCCTAGGAATACTGACCAATTTGCCAGAAATAATCCAAAACGGCGAGGAATTGACCGAGAAGAAGCATTTATTTGTTGAACTGCTCATTAAGGCTTAATTAGTCCATAAATTCATTAATAATTGTAATAAAGCAAATCTGGGTAGAAGTTATATGCACCCTAGGTACCCCTACCTTCATGGAAGAAAGAATCAAAATCAGTGAAGAATTGAGGGAGAAGAAGCGATTTGTGTGGAAACTGCCCGTTAGGCCTTAATTACTCCATATGTTCATTATTAATTACAATTACGCAAATTGGGGTAGAAGCTATATGCATCCCAGGCAGACCTACCTTCCTGGCAAAAAGAGTAAAAATCGGTAAAGAATTGAGAGAGAAGAAGTGATTTTCATGAAATGTGGACGACGCTGGATGGACGATGGACGGACGACGGACAACACATGATTGCATAAGGTCATCACCTGTTGGACGGATGAGCTAATAACAGCAAGGCTGTGATTGCATATAGCACTTATACAGTGTGATCATGTCTATGGTCAAATCACAGCCATGCCAATATTCAGCATAAACACACTCATTCTCGTGTAATATCGCTTAACTGACATGGTTGTTTATTGTTTGCATTCAGGTTATTACATTCATCACCTAAATGCATTGGTTAACATAAATCTGCACTGGTTTGATGTCATTCACATTGGTTGTTTTACATTAG
This sequence comes from Cathorops melanopus, assembly GCA_027576115.1. Taxonomy (NCBI): domain Eukaryota; kingdom Metazoa; phylum Chordata; class Actinopteri; order Siluriformes; family Ariidae; genus Cathorops; species Cathorops melanopus. The sequence continues at coordinate 23,454,860 of JAODLJ010000004.1, forward strand.
GACTATACATACCACCAAATCAATGATTTTATACCAGTAAACATTCTCAAATATGTAACCAATTTATATTTCTTAAACACTTTTCCTCCAAAAAAATCTAACCGCTCTAAATATAAAGCCAAGCAATGTGAATCTCACCAGACAAATACATAATGAAGTCAATGAAACGTGTATTAGGAGTCCAGCAAATATCAAAAAAAAAAAAAAAAGATGTATATTACATGGAACCAACGTAGATGTTTTGGCTGAATTCAGGCAAACAACCATAGGTTTTAGCCATGTTTTCCCCTTCTGCCTATAATAGATTGACATGTCAACTTTAAGAGACCATAAATATCATGACTAGTGGGCCAACAGCCTTTGCGCCCAAACAAGCAAGCGTTCACTGCCATGCTGCCTCAGTGGTGCTCAAGGAACCGCTCCTCAGCCACCCTGCATTAGCAGGGCTGAAGAGACAACATCATTTCAGCATAACTGTTTTAGACCAATGGCAGTCATTTGTCAGAAGGGCAGGGCTGGAAGACACTAATGGACAGACCTATTCACCCTCCACAAGGTGCCAGGAGAGTATAAAAGGCCACTGTATCTTCACGTAGGCGAGTAGCAACCGTCTCTATGCTGAACCTGACTCGTTATTTTCTATGGCAGCAGATTCCAACCCAGACAACTCACTCCCTCACCACAGACAGCATCCCTCCTTGACGCCTCCAGACAGCCTTCTAGCCTCTTACAACCTTCATCACTGTACCTGACCATGGGCTCCCAGTCTCAAGAACTGCACCCACTCCTTCTTCCCCTCCATGTTAATAAATAAAAAAAAAGCACTTTTTTTGCAATGTATTCCTGCCTCCCAAGTTTGTGTCCGGTGCACAGCATTACAATATATTTCATCAAAACGGGAATATTTTTTTCCCTCTTCTTCTTCTTCTTTTTCTTAACCTTCCCAAGATAGCTGTCTAGCTAAGTGAGATTTCCTCATACAATGAATGCCAGGTTTTTATCAGCTTGTTGAATATGTACCTTAGCTCATGTGCCTTACCACAATTGACATACACCTAATCAATTTAGTTTGTAAAAATAAAAATAAAAAACCTCCTGTAAATATGTGATGAAATCCTAAAACCCTATAACTTTGCTTGTGTATGAGCTACGTGCAAGTTGAGGAAAGCATGTAATTGTTTATAGCAGAAATGTATACTAGAAAATGGCAATAATTTCAACATGTGAAGGGTTTTCCCTGGCTGCCACACATATACACGAGATTTAATAAACAAGTGTAAAACCTACACTCACTGGGCACTTTAGGAACACCCACACACCTGTTGTTTTATGCAGTTATCTAATCAGCCGATCCCTTGACAGCAGCACAATGCATCAAATCATGCAGATACAAATCAAGGGCTTCAGTTAATGTTCACTTCAAACATCAGAATGTGAAAAATTGTGATCTCTGTGATTTTCACCGTGGCATGGGTGTTGGTGCCAGATGGACTGGTTTGAGTATTTCAGAAACTGCTGAGCTCCTGGGGTTTTCACACACAACAGTCTCTAAAGTTTACACATAATGGTGTGAAAAACAAAAAACATTGAATGAGCGACAGTTCTGTGGGTGGAAACGCCTTGTTGATGATAGAGGTCACAGGAAAATAGCCAGATTGGTTTGAGCTGCCAGGCAGGATATAGTAACTCATATAATCACTATTTACAACCGTGGTGAGCAGAACATCATCTTCTGCAAGAGCAGAAGGCCACATTGGATTCCAGCCAAAAACAGGAATCTTCAAATCAAGCCCAAGTTCCTATTAAAGTGGCTGGTGCGTCCAATTCCATAAATTTGGGACACTGTGTAAAATGTAAATAAAAACTAGAATATGATGATTTGCAAATCTTGGAAACACTACTGTATATTTAATTGGAAATAGTCTAAAGACAACATATCAAATATTGAAACTGAGAAATTTTATTGGGTTTTTTTGTTTTTTTTTTTAAATATGTGCGTTGTGAATTTGACGTCAGCAACACGTTTCAAAAAAGTTGGGACAGGGGCATGTTTATCACTGTGTTGCATCACCTCTACTTTTAACAAGACTTTGTTAAGGTTTGGGAACTGAGGAGACCCATTGCTGTAGTTTTGAAAGAGAACTGTTGTCCCATTCATTCATGTTGGGTCAAGGAGGTCCATGTGGGTGTGCTCATGCTGAATGTAACCAATCATAAGCGAGACAGTGCCTCCTTTGGGTTTTGCCCCAAACTGTCGAAAGTCAGGTCGCTTTCCACAAGCAGAATTCAACTTCAAGAGCAGTTAACCTGCAACAGTTTGTGCCCTCTAGTGCTTGCCAAGCAGAAACTTTCTCACATGTGGTGGCTGCTTTGTGTGTTTACTGCTTAGTTCTATACTCACAGGTGCCATTGTTTGCTTCTGTTTTGTTTTGTTTATTTCCTCACTTGCAGCTGCCTGTACTACTCTCAATTGTTGAATTTGTGCGCAAGGACTTGTATCATGCAAGAGGCAGTAAATATCTGCACGTGTAATTATACAATTTATTTTTGACATAAATCTGATGCCATACACATTGCTCATTAGTGTGCATGTTTCCACATGAATAGTTATGTCGGCCAAAGTAAAGTAATTCTGTTCTGTACGTAGTTCTATTATTTTTATGTATCTATTTATTTATTTTAAATGTACAACCCAAATCAGAAGAAGTTGGGATGGTATGTTGAAATTAAAACTGAAAACAATGATGATATACAAATCATTGACCTGTACTGCATTCAGAATGGCAGCACGTTATTTTGTTTTACCTCATGTTTTTTTTTTTTTCAAAATAAACACATTTCTATTTTCATTCTTGCAGCACATTTCAAAAAATTTGGGATGGTAAAGCATTTACCACTTTGTAATGTTGCCCTTCTTTCTCACAACACCTAAAAACTTAGGAACTGAAGACACCAAGTTTCAAAGTGTTTCAGGTGTTATTTTGTCCCATTATTCGTACAGACAGGTCTTAATGTGTGCAACAGCACAGGGTTATCATTGTCATGTTTTTTGTTTTGAAATTTGCCACGTATTCTTTATTGGGGACAGAGGGGACAGGAACCTTCTGCCGCACTCATGCCTTTGTGATCTGGAATACTGATTCATCTGACCACAATATACATTTCCACTGTGTGATGGTCCATCCCAGATGCTTCTGAGCCCAGAGAAGTCAACAGCACTTGTGGACAGAGTTAACATAAGGCATCCTTTTTGCACAGTAAAGTATTAACTGGCATTTGTGGATGTAACACCATATTGTTGTGCTTGACAAAGGTTTGCCAAAGTAATCCCAAGCCCATGTGGTTATATCAGCTACAGATGAATGACGACATTTGATGCAGTGCTGTCTGAGGGATCGGAAATCATGGGTGTTCAGCCTTAGGCTTGCATCCTTGCCCTTTGTGCACCGAAATTCCTCCAGATTCCTTGAATCATTTCATGATGGTATGCACCGTAGAGGATGAAATATCCAAATCCCTTTATATCTTTCTGTGAAGCATATTGTTTTTAAACATTTCACTAATTTTCTCGTGCATTTGTTGACAGACTGGGAATCCTTGGCCCGTCTTTGCTCCTCAAAGACTAGGTGTTTCCTGGATACTGCTTTTGTACCAAATCCTGATAATCTGTTGACATCACCTGTTTCAAATCACATCGTTATTATTACTAGCCCTAAATTGCCACTGTCCCAACTTTGTTTGGAATGTGTGGCAGGCCTGAAATGCAGAAATAGATGTATGTTAACAAATGAAATTAAGTTGACCAGACAAAACATGAAATATATTGGGTTCATACTGTCATTAAATACAAGTCAAAGTAAATTTAGAAATCACTACTTTCTTTTTTTTTTTTCCCTATCATTCTGATTTGGGGTTGTACATTTCAGCCTGTTTGATTATTTTTGTACTATTCACAATATTTAAATACATTTCGCTTTGCATGAATGCATATCTTTTTTTTTTCTCCCAAGGGGTGGGTACCACATGATATAATTTATCAGAAGTCATGGAGCCTTTTTGTCATTGTTTATGCCAAAAATGCCTTATTGGTTGGGCCCTAGTTGTCACAAGTGGATATGGTATAATTCTGTCTGCATTTGGAATTTATTTTTTGACAGGGCAAAGCTGGCAGAAAACTACTCCAAATTAAGCATTGCTAACTTTGGGAGATCACTCTTTGGCAGTTACTGTCCTACGTATGTACCTGACTTTGTTCTACATGGAATTCCGAGTGACAGTAAACTGAGGCAAAGTCTTGTATCCGACTTGGCCCACGCAGTGCAGGTGAATATGAACAAAACCATTGTAAATTGTGCTTGATTTTGGTCACTATTAGGTAGTCTGTGCTTACAAACCAGATATGGCATGCGTATGTAATCACCATATGTAGTCATCATCATTATACTAAGCTTTATTTTTTAGCACTTCATGTCATTTCAAAATTTATGGTAGTGCACATGGAAATTAAATACTTGCTACAATCATGTGTAAAGTATATTTAATACAATTTCAAACAATGGCCAAGTTTAAAAAAAGACTTGGTTTATGATTATTATGCTTAAGCTTCTTTCCTTTTTATTTTTAAGTTCAATTGTCAAAGCAGCAGGTTGTCTCTTGCTTATGATGTTGATAACAAAGGTGTTAAGTCTCTCTCTTCCACTTACTTTGAAGCATCCTGTATTGGATGAGCCTGTAGCTGAGGCCGTCTGCATTATTGCAGATATAGACAGGTGGACAGTGCAGGTGGCCAGTAGTCAGAGACCCAGCACAGAGAATAAGCTTGGAAAAGATGTTTTGGTCTCAAACCTTGTGTCAAACCTGCTACACTCAACTTACCAGCTCTACCGTCTCAACCTGTCTCCCAGCTTTGTGAGTGCACCTCTCTAATCTTTCCTTGAGTTGTCTGGGTGAACTTTATTTGACTTCATGCTAATTGGCATCACTAGCTTTTCCTTCATTACACCAACATTATTTTGTTTTAAAAAATTGTTTATCTTTTACACCGATATGATGCCAAATATTTGTTTTTATGTGACTCATCCTACAACTGTTGATGCATGCTGTTTATTCATAGCTAAATTAAACAAACCTTTAATTCCTTGAAGTGCTAAGTGTAAGGTGGGGTGGTTGTTCTCAAATTTATTTTGAATTTTTCACTCTTTTTTTCTTTGCCTTTCAGTGTATAATGCATCTGGAGGACCGACTGCAAGAGCTCTATTTCAAGAGCAAAATGCTTGCCGAATATCTGAAAGGACAGACCAGGGTGCATGTCAAAGAGCTTGGCATGGTTCTAGGGTAATAAATCTTTTTTGGTAACCTGAATGTTGTCACTTTAATGATTTTGCTAAAATTTTCCTAACTGATGTCCTCTCTGACAGACCATTTAATCAGTTTGAAACTGCATCAATTTCTTTTTTTTATTATTTTTTTATTTTTATTTAGTGTAATACTTGATGCCAGCAATATTAAGGTCTTTGCTGTATTTAGACAGCAATCAAACTGTAACTGAACTCGTAATCAAACTGAAATCAAGCTATAAAATAATGGGTTTAAGATGCTCACTTTTCTCTTCCCCCACAGAATCGAGTCCAGTGACCTGCCCTTGTTGGCAGCAATTGCAAGCACACACTCACCATATGTGGCCCAGATCCTGCTGTAGAAGACGTATATGGACACATCCCCACTCCTGAATGGCAGGGGTAGTTTAGGTTCTTTTGGAGCACTTTTTAGTCTGTTTGCTGAATCAGAGTGAAATTGATACTTTCGGTTTGTTTGCTGTTTGGTTTGGTTTGATTTCACACTGCACATAAACAAAAAAGCAAAAAAAAAATTGCCTGAGGGGTGTACAGGGCTGAAAACGTACTTATAAAACTTTAACTCATTGATCAGAAATATGAGAATGGAAAAAGGTGAACAAACTTATGCCAAGCGCATGGAGAAATCACAAATATCACCCAAGCATAGAGAATTTAAAGTCAGTGCTAAATAAATGATTAGGTAATTGTATTAATAATTCATGTAAAACATTTCCTGTATTGCATCCAGCATCATTTTTCACATCTTTTTTTTTTAATATATTGCAACTTCTCCAGAACATATCCACAACATATCTCATTTCTGCAGTGCTATGATTCTGTCCTGTGGCTCAGTTTGCATCTCATGGGTCAGGTCATACAGTCTCAGATTCTTTGTTGTGGTCTGAAAACTTGATTGTGATTGCTGTGTTCTCACCTGCCTAAAGAACCACACCGAGGAAGAAAACACCAGTGCTTGATACAAACAGATGGAATGCTGTGTATGTGCAAGCACCCATAAAAGCAGTAGAAAAGTTTTGAGGAATCAAAGTTCAGCCAATAAATTTCAGTAAACGACCAGAAATATCACATTTCATTTTCACTTCAAAGAAAATAGTCTTTAAGATTGTATTTTTATATAGAGATTATACTTATTTTAGGCCTTTCCCCTGGAATAAAACCCAAAGAAGAAATACAGGAGGCAACAAGGTGATTTACAAAAAAAATTAATAAGACTTTGGCAGGTGGATATTGAAATCAGTTTAATTTGATTTATGTAATTTTTTATTAAAATGCTCAGTAATCTGAAAATACTCTATTTGTTTACCACATTAATCAGTCTTGGTGTTTGGTAGCAAAAGAGGTGGAGAAACTCATTGGTACAGCACTACCTCAAATAATTGCAAGTGATTTGTACAGAGCATTTTTACTGGCTAAGGGAAGTACTTAGACAAGTACTGAGACAAGATTTAAAATAATAATAATAATAATATATGTTGCGATGTGTTACCAATGGATTTGTATGCAACATTTGTGTTTGAAAGGCAAGTGCTGGGATGTCATACATTGAACTTTCATCAGCTTTGCAACCACTGTACCATGTTTACTTCGAAAGAAATGGAATAGCAAATATACTCTATGGTCAAATGTTTGTGGACACCTAACCATTACACCCATATGTGTGTTTTGAACATCTTATTCCAGATTTAGTATCCCCTTTGCTGTGATGATAACCTTCACTCTTATGAGAAGGCTTCCCATTCGATTTTGAAACATGGCTATGGGGATTTGCCATTTCAGCAGCAAGAGTATTATTGAAGTCAGGTAATGATGTTGGGTGAGGAAGCCTGGAATGCAGTCTGCAAGCCATGTCTTCATGGAAATTGCTTTGTGTGCAGGGGCATTGTCATGCTGCAACATGTTTTGGCTCAACCCCTTAGTTCAACGGAGGGAAAATTGTAATGCAACAACATGCAAAGACATCCTATACGATTGTGTGCTTCCAACTTTGTGGCAGGCCCACATATGGGCATGATGATCAGGTGTCCACAAACTTTTGATCATATAATATGTCTGTTGATCATGTTGTGCTTGGACAGTCCAAAAAGACTCTCAAAAGGGTGATTTATAAATAACCTTATAAAAGGAATTGTATAAGGTGATATTGAATAAATGTATTAGTTTTTTACTCATTTTAACAGACTTCTTTTGTTCTGAAATAAGGCCATTCATTTGAGTCTTAACATACCATGAAGAAAAGCAACACAAAAAGAACAGGCTTTGCCTAGTTTATTTTATTTTACAAGTTAAAAATAGTGACTGAGATGCATTTATCCTTTGTCTTCTTGAATATGTATTTATGTTTAATTCTTTCTACATTATCACATTTAAATTATTTAGCACAGCATATTTTGGTTCACATAAATTGTATATATTGCTTAGGTTTTCATCATGCATTTGTACATATCTTTTGTTATGGCCTTTCTTCATTTAATTCTTTCCCAATTTTATGGGAATATTGTGCAATAAAAGTCAAGGTTAAACATTTACTTGTGACTTGATCTTTTTTTCTCAAATTTTCATAACTTTCAGGTCAGGTGCATGGTATAGTTTTCAGTGATCTAGCTCACAAGTTGTCAGATTTTTGGTGTTTTATAGAAACTGAAAGAGAGGAGAAACCCCCTTCATCACTTCCAGTGATGTCCACCTTGCCTTCCATTTGAATAGTCTTGGCAAATTCCCAGCAAACAGTGGATATCCCTTGGACTTTCAGCAATGTCCTTATTTGGGCATTTTAATAATGTTCACAAAAGGACATTCCCAAGACATTATAAAAATGCGTAACAGGTCCTATTTTTGTCTTAGAGGAATGTTTGCAAACCTACATTCAGAGGACTTTACCACTGTCCCAGCATGGTCCTATATGAAATATTATGTTCTCTTTGGTGGTTGTCTGTGTCTATGTGTCAGCCCTGTGATGACTTGGCGACTTGTCCAGGGTGTACCCCGCCTTTCGCCCGTAGTCAGCTGGGATAGGCTCTAGCTTGCCTGCGACCAAGTAGAACAGGATAAAGCGGCTAGAGATAATGAGATGAGATGTTCTCTTTGGTGCACGTTAAAGAATGTCTGTCTAGATTTAGTCCCTGAACTGATGGTCATTTATTGCTTCATGTGAACAACAGTCAAATGCCGATTTCCAGCACATTTTTCCTTGCTGGTTTAGACAATACCCCCAGAATATGCTATTAGTTTGCAAGAAGCTCCAAGCGCATACACATCTCCACTGATACTGGTCAGACATTACATTTAATATGTGACACTGAGCTGTATGTGACATTTAGAGCATAAATCATGGTTCGAATAACTAATGCATATTAAAACAGGCTCTATATAGTCATATACTTTTAACTGTTGTAGAAAATCAAATAATCCTTATTAATGGCCACACATTCAAAATAGGCCTAAACATTACCCATTGAAGAATCTGCTAACTGTATTGCAAACGCTTTCCATTTTTTTTCCTGATGCAAATCTCAGAGAAGGGGATTTAGCAGCCACCCTACACAGCAGAGTCCGAGAAATATTGTGCATCATATTCAAGGATGATAGATCGATAAAGCCCAGAAAAAAATTGTTAGTAGCAAAAATTTAAGATAAGAAATTTGTGTTCTTCCAGACAGGGTAGATTAAATACAAGTGCAATATAATGTATCAAAATGATAGCAGGTCAGACTCATTCTTCCTTCTGCACAGCCCCATGTATTTTATTTACAGTGTCATCCACCGTGTTCAATAACAGCAGAATCACATCATGTCTCAACCCAAGCATGAAATAGAACTTGTTTAAATCATGTAAATGAGCCATATTACTCAGTTTATCCTGTCAACCCAGAAGGAAAAGCTATAAATCTTAGAGATTTTTTTTTTTAAATTTTCATCAGGCTTACTGGCATGTTCTAATAATCTTATGGATTCCAGGTTTTTTGCCAAAAACATTTTTATTCTGTAAGTACGACTTCTGTCTGGTCACAGTGTACATTACACGTGAAACAAGCAATAAACAATTGAACTAGAAATCATGTTATGCAGACAGAGCGTCTTGTTTGCAACATCTCAGCTATTATCCCGGGCGAGCTGAGGAGGAAACCCAGGGGCTGCAAAGCTGGGGCTAAGCTAAAGGCTAGGCTAGCGGACAACTGGCGGTGCAACAAATCATCCATTCCCTCCGTTATCATGGGGAATGTGAACTTGCTGCCGAATAAGGTCGACGAGCTATCCACACTGAACAACCAGCGGATTTACCGGGAGAGCAGCTTATTTATTTTTATGGAGACATGGCTAACACACCTTGTACCGGATGCTAACGTGGACCTGCGGGGATTCACTGCTGTGAGAGCCGACAGAGACACTAACACATGCGGGAAAAGCAAAGGTGGGGGACTCATCATTTATGTTAACAACCGCTGGTGTAACCC
>JAODLJ010000004.1:23469853-23483102 GCA_027576115.1 Cathorops melanopus
GCCACGGGGCTCGAACCCGGACCTTCTTGCTGTGAGGCGACAGCGCTAACCACTACACCACCGTGCCGCCCTAAATTTTAATATAACATTTTAAATATATTTTTGTCTGTAGAGAATTATTTTAATGTACAATTTTAAAACATTTCACAGTTTTTAAACTGGGTCCAATAAGAGTGCGTAATTATTAATTGAGAGAAGAAAAGTATTTTATTTTTATTAAAATATCCCTTCTGCATGAAAAAAAAAAATGATCAGGGCTCACCTGTGGCACAGTAATACCCACCTGAGTGTGATTGGAGATTAAAAACCTATAAAGCGTGGGTGTGTGTAAAGCGGTGTTACCTCCTCGCCCTCCCACAGCGGGCTGATGCAGCTCTCCGAGTCGCTGGATGGCAGCGGGCACGAGTGAGCACTGCCAACACTTAAAGTCTCGAACCTCTTCCTGGATTTCATGAGCCTCGGAGTCAGACTTTTGGCCAGCATGCTGGGACTGAACACTCTGTTAACTCCTAAAGGAAATCACGGTGCTTAGACAAACAGATGAGAACGATCCTGAAGATAAAGTGATAAAAACTTTAAGCAGATGCGTACCGAGACCTCGCGACAGGCCCATCGGGGAATTCAGGAGCTCGCGTCTTCTAGCCAACAGCGGCGAACACAGCGAGCTCGGTCTCTGCTCGGCTTTTCCACACACCATAGGACTGGAAACGGCAGAGGCGCTGCTGTGACGCTTCCCATCCACCACTGGAGTGTTCTTCGCAACGGACACACAATTACACACGTAAACACATGGAGGAGCGATGTCTAGTTCCACTAACTGAATATAATTCTGGATTAGTTTGACAGCATGCAATATTCTTAGCATATCGCTTATCCTATGTGTATTACATCACTCTACCCAATGGAGAATGACCGTTGAATATGGTTTACAATATTGCATGGTTGTCAAGACAAAGCGTGCGGCGTGGAAGAAGAGTCTGGAGACAGAAATCTTAGTTTCTCGGTCGTTAGCCTGTGCTACTTGCTCTCGACAGATAGCACTGGCTTGACCACTTTATTAGCATTCGCTAACACTACTGATGAACGCTACACCAGCTGGAAGGTGACTTCACTGCTGTGCTGACGGCGTCGACTCGCAGTTAAGCACACGTTGGCCTTCGAGAAGGCCTAGGACGATACATTTTTGGTCCCTCTCACTATAAATCAAAATCTGATTGGTTAATACATCTATCACTTCCTACATAAATATACACTAACCAATGAGTGAGCCTGTTCTAAACTCTTCTCAGCCTAGAGACAACAAACAAAAAAAGAAATCTCATTGGATCTACATCTATTTTAATGTTTTCAGGACAGTAATCCTTTCATTTCTGAAGCGAATTTGATAGAAAATGAGGCAAATTAGAATGAGAAGAGAATAAAAATAATGAAATTATGAAAGAATGAAAGAAATTAAATATAGCATTTGAAATACTGATATATTGGGCCTTCACTGAAGGCGTAAAAGGACCTGAGACGGTTCTCCTCTGGTAGTTACCATGGAAACAATAAAGTATTAAATCAAACACGTTGATATACACCTGCGAGTTGTGTTGTAGCTAGAAGTACGATACCAAGTTGCTGGTACAAGAAATGAATCAACACTTTCTAACCAATCAGAATCGAGATCAAGAACAGCATCATGGTATAAACAGGTACAACACACACGAATATACTGTAGTATATCTACTACATGACTTAAGACAGGAACCTCTTCTCACCTTTGCTGTTTCCGTCAGGACCCCTCAATACGGTGCACTCTTCAATCACTCCATAAGGCTCGAAAAGGCGGTACACATCCTCCTCTGTCTGCTGCTTGTTCAGCATACCGACAAACAGCTTCCTGTCCTCTGAAACACAGCAGAGTAAAACATGTCTGTCATGATTTCCGTCCTGTTACTTCCACCTTCTGGTTATGCTTTATAGTACATTACATTTCTTCATTTAGCTGTCTAAGCATCTAGCTGTTCAAGGACTGGGCAGACATACGGTACAAGGGCTGCAGATGCTAGTAACCAGAAGTTAGTGCAGGATAGTTGTAAGAAGAAAAGAGGGAGCAAAAACTAACACTAATCAACAGGATGTCAGCAAATACTGTTCAACCAGCAATCCTTCGCCTCCTCACTGGAACATCGGCTATAATAGGAGTAATAATGAAGCGCTAGAAGTACCTGAGTCAGAAAACTGTGCCTATTAACACACACACACAAGCTACATCTCACAGTACTTCTGTACCAATTAAAGCCCCTCAATGTGCTGTCATGACTCATGCTCACACTTGGGCCTCTCATTTTCCTGAATCTCCCACCAGTTAAAGTAGTATCTTGCAAATGCGAGTCTCCGGTCATTAATACATGATCGTAACACACTATTCCCAAATAACATTCATGAACATTATATTACCTTACATTACATTAACTGCATTTAGCAGACACTCTTATCCAGAGCGATGTACAACATACCTAGAGCAGCCTGGGGAGCAGTTGGGGTTTCGATGCCTTGCTCAAGGGCACTTCAGCCATTCCTGCTGGTCCAGGGAACCAAACCAGCGACCTTTTGGTCCCAAAGCTGCTTCTCTAACCATTAGGCCATGGCTTCCCCATGTTGTAAGCTTGCATGTACTTCAAAAAGATTGCACTTCTCTATTATACTAAATATATACGCTGTACACTCACTGGACACTTAATAAAAACGCCTACATTTGCACAATTGTCTGATCAGCCAAACAAATGGCAGCACAAAATCTTCCAGATACAGTGCAAGAGCTTGGGTTAAATATCAAAATTGGTGGAAAAGAATCTGATCTCAGTGACCATGGCATGGTTGTTGGTGCCAGGCAGGCTGAGTATTTACAAACCTGATGATCTCCTGGGATGTAACACAAAACATCCAGTTCTGGAGCCAGAAACATCTTGTTTATGAGAGAGGCTGGTTTCTATCTTACAGGAAGTCTACGGTAAGTTCAATCACCACTGTTTAAAACCGTGGTAAGCAGAAAAGCATTTCAGAATGCACAACTTTCAGGCAGATAGGATACAATATATGGTAATCCATCGTGTCCGATGATGACTAGGAAGTATTTAGCTGCACCTCCGTACCTTGCACGGTAAGTCAAGCCATTTATTGTCGTGCCCCCAATAAATGCTTTTCTAGACTTATGAGCTTCTATTCCGATGGCACAAAAGATTGCGATGATTGGAAAGCTTCAAAGCTGCCCCGCAGTGTCCTCGAACTGGACGGTACTGTTGCTCAATGACTTTGTAAAACTCAGTTAATCCAAGTACCAAGATGCCTTACTCAACCATTGTACTGCAAAAGTGTCTTCTGCTTGAGTAAGTCAGCACCTCCCTGCTGCCAGAGGCGCTCTATTGTCCATACCCTGGACAGGGGCCTTTACCGGGTGCTGTCAGCTGGAGCCAGCTGAGCTCGGGACTCATGTGGGGCAGAGTCATCACTCCCTGTAGCAGTGATATATCACTAATAGTGACATGTCCACTACTCACTACCTAATATAGGCTAGAAAAGCAGAAGACTACACCATATTCTACTTTTGTCAGCCAAGATCAGGAGTCTGAGGCTACACTGAGGCTACAGTGGGTGCAGATTCACCCCAAACTGGACAGTTGATTAGAAAATCCGATGAATCTCAATTTTTGCTGCCATATGATCAGCTGCTTGGATGAGCACTGGTACAGGTATCTGAGCTAATATCCATCCATCCATCCATTATCCGTAGCCGATTATCCTGTACAGGGTGGCAGGCAAACTGGAGCCTATCCCAGCTGACTATGGGCGAAAGGCAGGGTACACCCTGGACAAGTCGCCAGGTCATTGCAGTTCTGAGCTAATATGTGATATAAAACTATTACATCTATGCAACTTCCTTCAAACAAAATGGAAATTGTGATGCAAGAGTCAATTAAAATACCATACTCTGTAATTGTTAGCGGACTGACAGGGACTGATACTGACAATGAAGTATCCACTCACCTGGAGAAGTACGGTTCAATTAACCGCTTCTTCTGCATAGATGACCCGACCTCAGACTTCCACAAACGCATGATAATAGAGTTCACACATGGTACTGCCATGCAGACATTAGAACGTTTTCTGCCACTCCAGCTTGAAAGCCCCACTGAAACTGACACTGTGTATAGAATAAGGAGCTTAGCAAGTGAGTATGCAGCTAATGCACGTACTAATGCTACTAGAGCATACATGAAGGAACTACATGAAATAGCGAAACTGAGTGGAAATTCTCTCGAGCAAATGCTAAAAGAGGAACTAGCAAAGCTTGCCTCACCTGCCGCCCTTCCAGATGGTCAGTCCCCTCTTCCTGATCCAAGACCACTGCCTCAAGTGGAAAAACTCTCACCTGGTAATCTGTTTTCTTCTCCTGGTCCACACTCTATGGGCTCTTCTGATTTAACTACTGTGCAATTTCCATTTGAACCTACGCAGTCCTGTGTTTCCTTACCTCTTAACAAAAACCTGACCGATCCCACTTCATTGCCAGCCTCACCACTGATGGATAATGGCAAACCCCAGATTTCTTTTGACCTGAATCCACCCAGCGTTCAGAGGGTGGTGGTTGAGCATGTTGTGCGTAGTAGTGAAAATCCATCACATTACACCACACCAAACAGACTTCGGGCTTTTTCTGGAAAAGGTCCATGCCCAAACAATGAAGCAGATTATGATACATGGCGCACTAGTGTGGAAATCCTCATGAAAGACCCATCAGTTTCTAATCTTCATTGCACACACTGCATCCTCGACAGCTTACTTCCACCTGCAGCTGAGATGGTCAAGCATTTAGGTCCTCAGGCTCAACCTTCTGCTTATCTTTCAGTACTTGACTCTGCATATGGAACTGTTGAAGATGGTGATGAACTCTTTGCTAGGTTCATGAATACGCTGCAGAATGATGGAGAAAAGCCATCTCTTTTCTTGCGCCGACTGCATGTTTGCCTGAGCATGGCCATGAAGCGCGGTGGTGTGTCTGCCCATGAATTTGACATACAGCTTCTAAAGCAGTTCTGCCGTGGTTGTTGGGACAACACCCTAATAACCAACCTCCAATTAGAGCAGAAAAAGGTAAGTCCTCCCACTTTTGCAGAGCTCTTACTGTTGCTGAGGACCGGAGGACAAGCAGGCCACTAAAGTCAGCTGCATGAGACAGCATCTAGGCACAGCCAAACCTACTCCTTGTGACACTAAGCCACGTGTCTCATCCCATTTGCAAACTGCACATGCTCCTGAGTCTGAATACGAGTTGTTGAAGAAGCAAATAGCTGACATTAGTGCTCAGCTTAGTAGTATGAAAACGGAGAACTGCAAACAGAAACATGCTACACAACAGAACTGTAAGTCCCCTGTCGCTAGCGCCAAGGTTGAAGCTCTACCCATGAAAAGAAAAGCAGCACAACAACAGAGCCCCTGTACCAAAATGAACGGTAGGCCACGCCCCTGGTATTGTTTTCAGTGTGGCGAGGATGGTCACATCATTTCAGCTTGTGAAAATGAGCCAAATCCTTCTCTTGTGGCCACCAAGAAAAAGCAGCTGAGAGAAAGACAAGCTAGCTGGGACTCTTCCAATGTGCTAGAAGATGAGCAACATTTAAACTGATACCTGCTCCTATGGAGGGACACATGGGGGCGACATCTCATAAATCCAGTCCCAAACCAAAGAGAACTGTCTTGAAGAGAGCTCATGCCAAGACACAGTCTGTCAAACTCCCTAAAGGCCTTGTAGGAACCAAGACTACTGCTCTAGTGACCATTGCAGGGAAAAACACAATTTGTCTTTTGGATACTGGGTCACAAGTGACAACCATACCCCAGTCTGTCTATGATGAGCATCTTTCAGGGCTCAAAATCCATCCACTGCATGATCTCCTTGATGTGGAGGGTGCCAATGGCCAGTCAGTTCCTTACTTGGGGTACATTGAACTCTCCATCACTTTTCCCAAAGACTTTGTAGGGTCTGACGTTGAAGTCGACACTCTGGCCTTGGTCATTCCTAACCTTCATTCTGCATCACAACAGCAAGTTCTTGTTGGCACCAATGCACTTGACATCCTTTACTCTGATGTCAGTTCCGATCCCAACTTCTCTTCTTTTGAGCCTTTGCCTGTCAGCTATCGGGCTATTCTCAAAGTCCTTGAGATACGCCAGAAGAATTTAAGCAGTGGTACTCTTGGCTCTGCAAAACTGCATGGAGCTAACCCCAAAGTTGTTCCTGCAAACCAGACCGTTGTTCTGGAAGGTGTAGTAAACCTCCCCATTGCTCACTCTGAGAAATGTGCCATCCTTGAGCAAACATCAGCTTCTTCCTTACCTGGTGGTCTTCTAGTTTCAGCCAGCCTGGTGAATTTGCCATGCAGACAGCTTTGCAAATTACCTATTGTGCTCAAAAATGAAACCAGTCATGACATCGTCATACCGCCCAGGACAGTCCTGGCAGATGTTAATGCCATAGTGGAGGTGTTGCACCACGAACAACCTGTGAAGAAATCACTTACCACTGATATGCATGAAGATCCTTCTCAGCCTGGGAGGTTGAGCTTTGATTTAGAAGATTCCCCATTACCTACCAGCTGGAAAGAAAGAGTCACAAACCTTCTGAATTCCATGCCAGAAGTCTTTTCACAACACGGCCTAGATTTTGGGCATGCAGGAAAAGTGAAACACCACATCAAGCTCAGTGATGAGACACCCTTTAAGTACAGAGCACGACCAATACATCCACGTGATGTGGATGCTGTAAGAAAACATCTTCAGGAACTCCTTGACTCAGGAGTTATAAGAGAGTCAGAATCTCCATTTGCTTCTCCTATAGTGGTTGTAAGGAAAAAGAATGGCTCAGTTCGCCTTTGCATTGACTATAGGAAGCTGAATCTTCAGACGATCAAAGACGCATATGCCCTCCCAAATCTCGAAGAGGCATTTTCTGCTCTTACAGGGTCCAAGTGGTTCTCTGTGTTAGACCTTAAATCTGGCTACTACCAGATTGAAATGGAGGAGTCTGACAAGCAGAAAACAGCATTTGTCTGTCCATTAGGATTTTGGGAATTCAATAGGATGCCTCAGGGAATCACAAATGCGCCATCAACCTTTCAACGACTTATGGAGCGATGTATGGGGGATATAAACCTTAAGGAAGTCTTGGTGTTCATTGATGATCTGATAATCTTCTCATCATCCTTGGAAGAACACGAACAGCGTCTGAAGCGTGTGCTTCAACGATTGAAAGATAATGGCTTGAAACTTGCCCCGGAAAAATGCAAATTTTTCCAGACTTCGGTCAAATACCTTGGCCATATATTCTCAGAGAAAGGCGTTGAAACTGACCCAAAAAAAATCGAGGCCCTAACAACGTGGCCTGCACCCACCAACCTTAAGGAGCTCAGGTCATTTTTAGGTTTTGCTGGGTATTACCGGAGATTCATTCAGGGGTACTCCCACATCGTCAAGCCCCTCAATGAGCTAACATCTGGTTATCCGCCACTCAGAAAGAGAGCCAAAAGACCTGACAAAAGCGCTAGCATACAGTACTATAACCCAAGAGAGCCTTTTGGCCAAAGGTGGACCCCCTGTTGCCAAAAAGCATTTGACTTGATCATCCAGAAGCTGACATCAGCTCCAGTTTTGGGGTTTGCTAACCCACAGCTTCCGTACATCTTGCATACAGATGCGAGTACAGTCGGTTTGGGAGCTGCCCTGTACCAGCTTCAAGATGACCAACCAAGAGCTATTGCTTTTGCAAGTCGTGGCCTATCAAAGAGTGAAATGAAGTACCCTGCTCACAAGCTTGAATTTCTAGCCCTCAAGTGGGCAGTCACAGAGAAGTTTTCAGATTACTTGTATGGCACTGATTTCACCGTCGTGACTGATAGTAACCCGTTAACTTACATCTTAACGTCTGCGAAACTTGACGCCACAAGTTATAGGTGGTTGTCTTCCTTGTCCACCTATTCCTTTAAGCTCCAATACAGAGCTGGCAAGCAAAACCTGGATGCTGATGCATTATCTCGCCGCTCTCATGGTGCACCAGAGGATGATCCCATATCACAGAAAGAGAGGGAGAGAATCCAGCAGTTCATGCATCATCACTTGAGCGATGTCAAAGCTTCACACATCATTCCTCAGGATGTGATACAAGCTGTCTGTGACCGACACATCGTCACTATCGCTGAAGGTGACAATGCTGAACCCCCAGATACTGGGTTAGCGCTTGTTGAGTCTCTGGCTCATCATCCAACAGCTATCCCAGACAGTTTCCAGACAGAAGAGGTTGATGGATTCCCTCTTATACCTTCTCTTTCTGAGGATGAGTTGAAGGAAAAGCAGAGGTCAGATCCTGCAATTAGGGAGGTGATTATGCAGATTGAGACTGGTCAGACTCCACCTTCAGGTCTCAGGGCAGAGCTCCCTGAACTTCCCTTGCTTCTGCGTGAGTTCAACCGGTTGGAGCTGCATAATGGTGTGCTCTATAGAAGGAGGCAAGATGGGCCTCACACCACTTTTCAGTTGGTGCTGCCTCAGGAGCTGAGAGCAGTGGTGTTTGAGAGCCTCCACAACAACATGGGGCACATGGGAGTTGAACGAACAGTGGATCTGGCAAGAACCAGATTTTACTGGCCGAAATTGCAGATGACTATTGAGAGAATGATTAGAACCTGTGAGCGTTGTGTACGTAGAAAGACCCCGCCTGAGAGAGCCGCACCATTGGTGAGTATAAAGACCAATAGGCCTCTTGAACTTGTGTGTATGGACTTCTTGTCTTTAGAACCAGATAGGTCCAACACTAAAGATATATTGGTCATCACTGACCACTTTACTAAGTATGCAGTGGCTGTGCCAACTCCCAACCAACGAGCACGCACTGTAGCTAAGAGTCTTTGGGAAAATTTCATTGGTCATTATGGGTTTCCTGAGAGGTTGCACAGTGATCAAGGTCCTGACTTTGAATCAAAGACCATAAAGGAGCTCTGTGATCTCGCTGGCACGAAGAAGGTGCGGACGACCCCGTATCATCCAAGAGGGAACCCGGTTGAGAGGTTCAACCACACTCTTCTCCAAATGCTTGGAACATTGAGTCATAACGAGAAGCAGCATTGGAAGGACTTTGTGAAGCCTCTTGTTCATGCTTATAATTGCACAAAACATGAAGCAACAGGGTTCTCTCCATATGAGCTCATGTTTGGGAGACAACCCAGGCTTCCGATCGATCTTGCTTTTGGGTTGCCCATCAACACCCATAAAAAGTCTCACTCCCAGTATGTCAGTGATTTGAAGCGTCACTTGGAAGAGAGTTATAAGCTTGCAGCCTCTAATGCACAAAAGAGCTTGGATCGCAACAAGATCCGATTTGATAAACGGGTCACAGAGTCAACTTTAGAAGTTGGTGATAGAGTTCTTGTCCACAATGTCAGGCTGCGTGGGAAGCATAAGTTAGCAGACAAATGGGAAGAGGAAGTTTATGTGGTCCTCGATCAAGCGGGTGACATCCCTGTTTACACGGTTAGGCCTGAGAGAAGGGATGGGCCCGTGCGCACTTTGCATCGTGATCTGCTTCTTCCTTGTGGTTTCCTACCTTCAGCTGCCGTTATTGAGCCTGTTAAACAACCTTCAGTCAGGAGACCGAGAACAAGACAGAGTCCAGATAGTGAGAGTGGGGGGGAGGAGTGTTCTGACACTGAGGAGTTACATGTGTGGGCGCCTGTTCCTCTTCACAACCAAAAGCCTGATATGTTCATCACTGTCCATGAAACCCACAAGTTGAGAGATCCTCCTTGTGTGCTCACACAACCTACCTTACCTGATGTGTCACTTTCTCCTGTCCTTCCTGCTCCCTCAGCAGTTGAACCTTCAGTAGAGAAAGGAGATAGATACCTACCTGTACACAACTTACCTGAGTCTCTTGTGTCAGGATGCACAGAGCCTGTAAAGGAAAACTTACCTGATGAAGACATCTTACCTGATGAAGACATCTCACCTGAACATGACAACTTACCTGATGAAGACATCTTACCTGAACATGACAACTTACCTGATAAAGACCTCTCCCTAGGAGATGACAACCAAACTGAACCAGACCAAATGTCCAGTTGTGACTCACCTGTCAGTGTACCTCTGGACACACATCGGCAACCTCCTGAGGAGACATTCCTCAATGCAAATGAACAGTGTCCAGTGTTGTCAGATATGGCTGCTAGCCAAAAAGAGGTATCTGACGTAGGACAGACTATAACCAATCAGCCTAAACCTGTGAGTTCATTAAATGAGAGCTTTACAACAGAAACCCCTCTCCGTCGTTCTCATAGACAGCATGCAAAGCCTGAGAGACTCCAGTATCCAAGGTTAGGCAGTCCTTTGCTTCATGTAGTGAACTCCCTCTTTCAAGGTCTTAGTGAAGCATTTGCAAGTTCATTGCAGGGATTTGATAACATAGAACAGCAACCATATCAGAGACTTCAGACCTCAGTGATGTAATCATCACTATGCAAATGCCCAGGGACGGGCATACCGTCAAGAGGGGAGGGTGTAACCCCTTTAATATATTGGGCTACATAGATAAATTAATTAGAAAAGGAATGGAAATTGTTTTATTAATTGTTTAGTTTAATAAGAAAACTGCATGTATGGTCTCGTCCAGTATAAATTTTTCACGTCTTTGTGTCCCCTGAATGCATCAGGTCAGATCGGCCAATCAGGGAACTGTGGGCACGGTTTGTCTCCGCCCACCGTTTTTAGCGTGTGGTGTGACTGTGGGCGTCAGTCTAGTAGAGAGCATCAAGTCGGAGCAGAGTTTTGAAAAGCAAACGCAGTGAGTGTTTGCTGAAAAAAAAAGAAAAGAAAAAACAACAGAAAGTGAGTTAATGATATCGTAACAGCTGTTATTTTCAGCTGTTACTGCCATTAGCCATTAAAGCTACTGGCTCTTAACTACCATTAGCTCGCCGGCCAACGTTTGTGGCCATTACTGCTCTTAACTACTGTTAGCTTGTCTGCTAGTGTTTAGCTGTTGCTCCCAGCTCTCGTGTGTGTGCGTGTGTGGGGACAACTCCCCCCTCGTCTGTTACTGCTTTCAGCAACAAGGTAAAGGCATAATCCACGATCCATGTTCCCTTGTAACGTCACCAAAAGTACATTTGTTTTATTAGTTTACTTTTTGTGTAGAACCCCTGTGGCTATACCGGGTACCAGAGCCATTTTGTGCCTGTGCCCCGCCGAACACAGAGATCGGTGAGCATGATTATTGGTTTTAATGAATTATTTTGTTTTATTTTACGCTTGAATTAGTTCGTGATTGTATTGTATTGAATGTGGATGTTAAAAAGGGTACTAAATGACTGATATTTCTCTGACCCTGTCTGTTGACAGGTCAGGGGTTTTTTTTGTGTTTGTTTTGTTCTTTTTGGATTTTGTTTTGACTGTTCCAGTGAAGTGAAGCGATGGCGAGCCACCTACTTGATTTAAAGTGAAGTGAACTCCAGATATCCCATGATCACTGGACAGGTCCTGCTACACTCTCCGGTGTGGTAGGCTCAGCATCTGAAACACCCTCACACTCAGCCCTGTCACACAATTCCCCCTACCCTCAATTCCCAGACTTACATTTTCTCCATCCCTGGAACACTGGACCTGCACTCATCTTTTGACTTTTTCTTGGACCTTGGACTTCTCCTGGAATTGGAAATGCATGGCTGTTGTGTAGGATAACCCTCCTCAAGTGAATGGTGTTTGTGATGTATTCTAGCTGATATTTTGTTTTTTTCCCTTTGATTTATTGAAAACTGTTATATTGGATCAGAGAAACTGGAATTTGAAATTGAAACACAGAATTCAGATTATTAGGGTGCGCCCAAATTAAAATATTTAGCTAAACTAGATACTCACCTGATATTACGGTATGTAATATCATTTAATTGTTTTTTTGTTTTGTCAGAGAATTGTTTGTCTTGTTTTAACTTATTTATTTAATTGTCTATTTGTTCATCTATTTATCTGTTTATTCTATTCTATTCAATTCATTTTTTTCCTAACTAAAGCCGGTATTACTTTTATATTTAAACCCCTGGCTCCTGAGTTTCATTCTCACATTCCACGGTGCTCCAGTAGTCGAACCCATCTGATACACTAATTCAAAAGTCCTGGTACTGTGAAATCCCTCATAAGTGTTACATATAACCTGTACAATTCAATTGAAAAACAAACAAATCTGTTCGGGGAAAAACATAAAAAAATAAAAAAACGTACAATAAGCTGGTTGCATAAGTGTACACACCCTTAAACTAATACTTTGTTGAACCACTTTTTGATTTAATTACAGCATTCAGTCTTTTTGGGTACACACCTGCCATCAATTAAAATTACTCTGATTACCCCAAATAAAGTTCAGACATTTACTGGAGGATGCAACCTCCAGCAAAAGCCCTGGTTCACAGAGAGCTCACAAAGCATCAAAGAGATCTCATTGCTGAAAGGTATCAGTCAGGAGAAGGGTAGAAAAATTTCAATGGCATTAGATAAACAATGGAGCACACTGAAGACAGTCATCAAGAAGTGGAGAAAATATGGGGCAAAAGTGACCTTACCGAGAACTGGACATCCTTCCAAAACTCATGAAAAGACAAGATGAAAATTGGTCAGGGAGGCTGCCAAGAGGCTTACAGCAACACTGAAAGAGCAGCAGGAATTTCTGGCAAGTACTGGTTGTGTACTACATGTGACAACAAGCTCCTGTATCCTCCATGTCATGCTCCACCCTGGACATCCACTCCTGAGTTTGCAGATCTTCCACGTCAGCTCCGATCCGGATCCAGGACGGGAATTCCATCCTGCTTGCTTCCCCGTTCAGTGAGCATTCACCTACATTCACTTCCTGATTACCACCGCTGCCTTTTTAAATGCCGTTCTCAGCCGCAAACAGTGCCATAATGTCTCGTATGTAGACTCTAGCTGTTTTTTTCCCTCGAGAGTTTTTCATATTTTTTTCCTCCAAGTGTTTTTTCATGTCTTTGCCTGCCTCGTTTTTCCAAGTCAAGTTTCATGTGTTTTTTTTAATACCTGGACTATTTCCGTTATTGTTTTCTTAATCAAGTTTGTTTACATTTTTGCCATGCCTTTTTCTGGATTAAACCTACTATGCTTCTTGGATTACTGTCTGTGTGCATGTTCTGCTTTTGGGTCCTAATTCACCACA
>JAODLJ010000004.1:23526776-23545245 GCA_027576115.1 Cathorops melanopus
GAGGGCTGTGCACAAGAGATGCCCTCGCAATCTGACAGATTTGGAGCGCTTTTGCAAGGAAGAGTGGGCAAATATTGTCAAGTCTAGATGTGGCAGGATGATAGACTACTACCAAAAAAGACTGAATGCTGTAATTAAATCAAAAGGTGCTTCAATAAAGTATTAGTTTAAGGGTGTGTACACTTATGCAACCAGCTTATTGCATGTTTTTTTTATTTTTTATGTTTTTCCCCCTAACAGATTTGTTTGTTTTATCAATTGAATTGTACAGGTTATAGGTCATATTAAAGGTGGGAAAAGTTTTGAAATTATTTATCGTAATCTCATTTTTTTTTTACATCAGAAAAACCCATCATTTTAACGAGGGTGTGTATGCTTTTTATATCCACTGTACTGGAAAAACTGCAAGGTCTGTTTTCCAGCAGAACAAGAGAGCTGTCAAGAGCTTCAGGACAAATATTAAGGTCAATTGACTTTATAAAAATGAAAGCACCCTATTCCCAAAAGCAGTCAGAAATGGCACAAATACATTGAAAAGTATCTTGTTACACATTACAAATACTTACTCAAAATGTATTAAAATAAAATACTGGTTTGAGAAAATGTATTTAATTAAAATACAAGTAATTAGTTATTTGAAAATAAAAAAAAACATACTAAATTATCTTCAGTAATTTTTTCTTCTTTTTTTTTAATCCAAAAGGTCAAAAGTCAACCAGAAGTTCTTGTTAAACCATTGGTTATTAATTGAGCTGATAATGCATTCCTGATATGAGGGGTTACAACATATCACAGGAAATACTGCATAAGGAGTTGATAACTGGCTAGTACTTTGAAACAAAATTAAAAACTGCATTTCACAAGGATGTACGTGAAACATTTCTTTTGGAGCAGGAGTAAATTAAACCTGAATAAGTACATATAATTAAACAAGTGTTGCCAGGCAAAACAAACCTCGCCCGACAGCATTTATTTTATACCTATATGTTGATAATGGTAATATTTCTCAATCATCAGCTGTCAGATGATTAAATGAAATCCATGACCTTGAGTTTCACATTTCAAAGTCATTCAAGGTGCAAGGTCATGGCAGCAACTGAAAGCCCATATGGAATGACTTATATGTTGATAATGGTAAACATCTGGCTATCATTAACCCTTTTAAAGTTATAGCCCTTTGAAAACCCATGACCTTGAGTTTGATCTTTCAAGGTCACTCAAGGTCAAAGATCATGGGGCCAAATGAAAGCCCATATGGCACTTCCTATAAGTGGATAATGGTAAATATATGTCTACCATCAACCATTTTCAAGTTATAGTCCTCTGAAAATCCGTGACCTTGAGTTTGACCTTTCAAGGTCACTCAAGGTTAAAGATCATGGTGCCAAATGAAAGACTATATGGGAGTTCCTATATGCTCATAATAGTAAACATCTGTCTATTGGCAACCGGTTTTGAGTTATAATGGAGAATATGTTATTTTGACTGATGACCTTGACCCCCCTAACCATTAACCCCCAACCACTATGGAGACTATCCAAGCTACCCCATCATGCAGCATATGGTTGGAAGCGGAATTGAAAGATGCACATTTTGGTTTAAAGTCAAAACGATGAATTTGAAGAACGTTATCATAAAAAAAAAAACTATTTTGACCTTTCCGGTGACTTTGACCTGATCACCCTCAAAGTTTAATCAGGTAATCTATGGACCATTGCCCACCTACCCTGAAAATTTGAAGTCAATCAGTGTAAAGTTATAGCCCTTTGAAAACCAATGACCTTGAGTTTGACCTTTCAAGGTCACTCATGGTCAAAGAGAGTGGTGCCAAATGAAAGCCCATATGGCACTTCCTGTAAGTTGATAATGGTAAATATCTACCATCAACCGTTTTCAAGTTATAGCCCTCCGAAAATCTGTGACATTGAGTTTGACCTTTCAAGGTCAAAGATCATGGTGCCAAATGAAAGGCCATATGGGTTTTCCTATAGGCTCATAATAGTAAACATCTGTCTATTGGCAACCATTTTTGAGTTATAATGGAAAATGTTATTTTGACCGAAAGGTTGACCTTGACCTTCACCTTGACCCGATTGCCCTCAAAATTTAATCAGGTAATCTATGGACCATTGCCCACCTACCCTGAAAATTTGAAGTTAATTGTTATAACCGTCTAGACACTAGACTGTTAACAGGCAGACACACAAACAAACCGCACTGACTACAATGTCTCACCTTGCTTACTCCGTTGCGGGCGAGGTAAAAAATAATAAATGTATTGTATGCATCACACAAGCATGAACACTATAAACTTCAAAATGGAGAAGTGGCAAAAAGTGTGGGCATTTTACTCCAAGCTAAAAGCTCCAATGTCTTATAATTGGGCCCATTACATTATCCCACATTCTATAACACTGTCTGAACAATCTCTCACTGGAAGAACAGGAACCCTATTGAGGATTCCAGGACAAGTAGTATTACAGAGAACCTGTTATACTTTGTATAAATGTAGCCAGCCACAATTAAGGCCTATTTTATATGGCCTCTGGACAATTGGGCCCTTTCTACAGAAAACCACAATCAACCAAAAATATACAGAGTTTTCAATAAACAAAACAAAGAACATTACATTCATTCCATGTCAGCTCTTTTTTTTTTAATAAACTTTATTTATTTATTTATTTAGCACAACTTCTCCCACAGTTCAGGAGTTAGTTGCCTTTTGTGAGAGCAGTAAACCATGCCTGCAAAAGAAGAGAGATGCTCCACTGGTGCCGATGATGGCAAAGTGGTGCTGAATCTCACAAAAAGTAGCTTGATCAGTGGATATGAATTCAGTGAAGACAGATCCTTCCTGGGATCCTCCAGGAAGTGAAGGGTCTCTAACTTTGCTTTAGTTGTTTGGTAACAACTCTGTATCCACCTGGCTGTCATTTCCTCTTGCTGGGAATGAAGACAGTCGACACAGACAGTGAAACAAAACATCCCCCTGTCTCAACTCTTTTTTAAAATGTGTTGCTGACATCAAATTCAAAATGAGCATATTTTTCAAAAAACACAAATAGTTCTCAGTTTCAACATTTGGTACGTTGTCTCTGTGATTTGCAAATTAACGCATTCTGTTCTTATTTTCAGTTTACACAGCGTCCCAACTTTTTTGCAAAACCCATTTACATTCAACACAGGAATTTTCTTTTTAACACAAAAATGTAACAATGTGATCATTATGAAGCGCAAAATATGACAAAGGAGCCCCCGAACTGTTCAGCAACTGAAATTGTATATCAGGCAAGAATGGGACATTTCTCTTTCAAAACTATAGCAATTGGTCTCCTCAGTTCCCAAACGTTTACAGAGTGTTTGTTAAAAGTAGAGGTGATGCAACACAGTGGTAAACATGCCCCGTCTCAACTTTTTTGAAACGTGTTGCCAACATCAAATTCAAAATGAGCATATTTTTCAAAAAACACTAACATTTCTTCATTTCAACATTTGATATGTTGTCTCTGTGATTCGTAAATTAACGCATTCTGCTCTTGTTTGGAATTAGAGTTGTACCTTAAGGCAGTTTCCAAAGTCCACCACCGTAGCTTCTTTCCTTTCCATCTGAGCAGTCCACAACAAGTGTGCTCAGTGGTGGACCCAACAGCATGTGTCAAATGATTTACTCGCTTTTATCCAAAGACAGTGATAGGCTACATTTAGTAGTTCGATTGTCAGACTGGCGATGAAGGTAACAGGGTAATAAAATGACATTTTATTAAGTATTTTAAGTATTTCAAATACACAAAATACAATCTCTCAAAGTATTTTGTTATAAATTGCATTTGATTTTTTTCCGTCCAGCAAAATACAAATTACAAAATATTCAAAAGTAATTAAATGCATATTTTAAACACATTTAATTAAAATACTGCCCATCTCTGAAAATAGTTTATCCATTTTTTAATTTTTTATTTAAGCACTAGTATTTCCTTCAGGAAATGCAGATCTTGTTGTTGTTGGCATAGTAGTGATTCAAAAATCATTTCAAATTCTGTTTTCCAAGCTTCACCCTGATCGTTCATTGCTATGTGTGCAATGAATCTTTTATGGAGTATTGTGGGCGTGGGACTCGTCTGACGAGTTTCAAGGAGTCGACCGAGTGACAAAAATAGTTGATGCTGTTAAAAATTGCGACAGAAAAGTTTGCGCACGCGCGATGAAAACAAAACCAATATTTGGGTTCGGCTGCAAGTACAAGCTTTATGTCTCAAGTAGACTAGTCCATTTACAGCTGCGTCTGTGACGTCAGCTCTATAAGCCTATTCAAATGAAACTGCTTGGCCAACACTCCTTAGCAGCCAGGAAGTTTCCTTCTTTGAGTCGTGTCTTGATTCTGACCAGTAGGAACAGTTGCATCACTCGACAGATAAACCCTAAACCATAAGTTTTATGTTCGACAGCGTCAACTCTCAACACTGACAGTTTACATGTTAGAAGTTGGACCTGAATCTCGAGTCAATATTTGACGGCAACAACTGTTCTCGATACACCAAGACGTTGTCTTGAAGAACTACTGCTGCTTTGAAAACTCGAGACCGGGAGCAATCAATCTCTCGGTTTAAAAATTGTCAGCGACGGACAAGTACATAATTTATTTTAAACGGGATAGACATGGATAATTTTCATCCTAAATTCGATATTGTTTTAGATGTCTTGTTTGTAACCTTCAACTAGTACCGATTTTATTCCAAGTCGTAAAAATACTTGGTTGGGACCGAAAAACTCGGAGCTCCACATGCCTGCTGAATTATAATTTTAAATGGATTTTT
This sequence comes from Cathorops melanopus, assembly GCA_027576115.1. Taxonomy (NCBI): domain Eukaryota; kingdom Metazoa; phylum Chordata; class Actinopteri; order Siluriformes; family Ariidae; genus Cathorops; species Cathorops melanopus. The sequence continues at coordinate 23,531,591 of JAODLJ010000004.1, forward strand.
TTTTTTTTACGACATCAAGCCTTTAAACGCCCGACCCCATCACGGCGCAGAGCAGAGGTACGTGCTCATCTCTCAACAACTCCAAACCAGCTGCCATCAAATGAATAATTTTCTTATGTTAGCATTAATTTAGATTTGTATAAGTTGTATTGTAAGCTATAAACGTGTGATAGAAAAAAAACGCATAGCATCAAATTACACATTTAGTCAGGATTTAGGGCGCCACAGAAGTAAGAGACCATGTTTGACACCGACAGGGTTTTGACAAAGAAATACATTGTTTTTCAAAGCCACTCAAAACAATACCTTTATCACCTTTTTAGGCTTTTTGCATACAGCTTTTCACTTGGATTTGGCCTTTAGTTCTAACCGTCATCGCCTTCGCTGTTTTGTAGCTTTTCTACTGCGGTCTCATGAAACCATCGGAGTTTCTTGGTTTCGCTATCAGACGCTGAACTGTACGCGAGGCGGAGCAGCGAGTATGGAAAGCCAGAAGGGTCTTTAAAACGTCTTTGAAAGATTTTTAAAAAAGTAGTTTACTAGACACTAAGATATACATTAATTATATAGTGCATTAATGCATACTGGATTGGAGGAATTATTAAATATCTTCCACTGATTAGTTTTTCAATGTAATAGAATTGGTATCTGGTAGTGGCTGGGGTTGAATATTGTTTGATAAATTGTGTGGTATAGAAAGTTTGTGCACACATTAATCTAGTGTACCATGCATTGAGAGGCTCCACGGTCACTACATGCCCCAATACACAATCCTCCTCTGTCTTCTTTTCCTACAAGTTATGACACTGAAAAATCCCAAAGCTTGGGGTTCCCATGTTAGAAGTCATGTATTTCGTAAACTGCTAGCTCCATGGCCAGTCTATCAACCTTACTTTGATCATGAATCAGTAAAGATTACTTGGTCCAACATGTTACTCAATTCAAGTTGATAATATTGATCTAAACAGTCCCCGTCCCCTCCCCACTTCAACTAAGAAGAAAACTTCCAGTCTACTCTGCCGGCACTACCATTTTGGAAATCACATGATGCATTGCTGCGGGCTGATTGGTTGAAAGGCGAGTGAATTCGTCTGCAAGAAACCACGCACCAATATTTTAAATGCGAACTGTCAAAATGAGTAACAAAAACGGGACTAAAGGCTCACAACGCACCATGTCATGGTATGGAAGGGTTGGAAATTAAACAAGTAGTACACAAAGTCTAAATTTATGATGCACTATGTGGCTTCAAATCCTTATTATCAAGTTTATTTGGGAGCACTGATTGGGGGATACCGATGGGTAAAACAGCACGGTGCATAAAGTTCCCGAACACTTTTTGAGCTTTGGTCAGTCAGCACGCAAGAATGCAATCACATGATTTTCAATCATGGCAGCACTGGTGGGGATGAACTTTTTGGCTCAATTCAGAAAATCAGGGGACACTAATATTGATTTGACACAGCAGGGGACACTAATATTGATTTGAAGTTGCCAAAATGTTGATTCGAGAAACCTTTGTTTTGTGATCAAACAGAGACCAATAGATTGTATGTGGAGTGGACTGTTCATGAATTACAGCTTTGAGGATTTTTCCATGTCATAACTTGTAGGAAAAGAAGACTGAGGAGGCTTGTGTACTGGGGCATGTGTACTAGCAACTGTGAGTGGCTCCGGTTGAAATTATGGATTCTCTGAGGTGACTGGCATAGGACTATTTTCTGAGGGGTGCAGCCCCTCAGAAAATAGTACTATGTCAGTTACAGAAGAGAATCCATAATTATTGGTTCCTCTCAGTGCATGGTATATTTGATTTATAGTCCTTATCAAAAATTCCAAACAAAAAGTGTTAACTACAAATAACTAGAAATAAATCTGGAAAAAAATTTACTAGGCATGATCATATGTAAATCTACACACACAAATGCTCACGGAGCCACAGCTGTGGCTCAAGTTAGCCATATAGCTTGAAATTGTGATGCCATATACCATGACTGATTCACACCATATCCCCTGCCCTTTTCTTTAAATAAATATTGTGAGATACATTATTTAATCAATTGTGGAATTATTTTATGTCACATGAGCCATCCTTGGCCAATCCCTGCACAGGAATTTTTTTGATGAGGGATATAATTTTTGTTTAGGTTCACTGGGTCAAATATCAAACGATTATAGTTCATATATGCAATCAGCATAATATACTAAAGAATCTCTAATAAATTCAGGAAGTTTGTCATATGCATAGTAAAAACACGGAGGTTCAGACGATCCAATGAAATTCTTACTTTGCTGCTCTTCTTACACACACTCAACAAACACATGACAGAAAGATGCACCAAAAAAAGGGGGAATAAATGTAGTAAAACTTAATGGGTAAAAGAAGTGCCAAAAAACCTGAGTTAATTTGTAAAGTAACTCTGTGCTTTGTGCAAACAGGTAGCTGCAGTGGGGATGCTGGAGAATGGGGAGTGCAGTATTTAGTGTGTTGTTTTGTTCAGGAGCCTGACAGCCTGTGGATAGAAACTGTTTGTGAGTCTTGTAGTCTTTGATTTGACACTCCGGTAGCATCTCCTTGACTGTGTTGTGGGTGTGTGTTGTCCTTAATAAATGTTATGGGCCCTCCTGATGACCCTGGTGTTGTAAATGCCCTGTAGTGATGGGAAGGCTGTTCCAGAAATGGACTGAACAGTCTTTATCACCCACTGGAGAGCCTTAATGTCCTGAGCAGTGCAGTTTCCATACCACACTGTGATGGAGCTGATGACGCTCTCGACTGTGCATCTGTAGAAGATGCTGAGGATTTTGGTTGGTATGCCAAACTTCCCCAGCCTTCTCAAGAAATACAGTCTGTGCTGTGACTTCTTCAGAAGCTGCCGAGTGTTGTGAGACCAGGGGAGGTCCTCACTGATGTGAGTGCCGAGGAACTTAAAAGTTCTTACCCTCTCCACCTCTGTCTCCCCAATGTATATTGGGGCATGCTGCTCCCTCCTCCTCCTAGGATCAATAATTATCTCCTTGGTCTTATCTGTATTTAAGGAGAGATTATTTTCCTGGCACCAAGCCACCAGTCCTGCCACCTCTCTCTTATATGCTGTCTCTTCTCCGCCGGTGATCAGTCCAATGACTGTGGTGTCGTCTGCAAACTTTATAATGCTGGCGTTGGACTCAGAGGCCACACAGTCATAGGTGAAGAGGGTATACAGCAGAGGGCTCAGTACACAACCCTGGGGGGGGTCCCTGTGCTCACAGTTCTGATGCCTGATGTCCGGTTTCCTACTCTGACTGACTGGGATCTGTTTGACAGAAAGTTCAGCACCCATTTGCAGAGGGAAGGTAACACTCCAAGGGTGAGGAGCTTTTCAGATAGTCTGTGTGGTACAACTGTGTTAAATGCTGAGCTGTAGTCTATGGATAGCATTCTAACATATGTGTCCTTGTTCTTTAAGTGAGTGAGGGCTGTATGGATGGCAGTGTTAACAGTATCATCAGTGGGCCAGTTCTGTCTGTATGCAAACTGTAAGGGGTCCAAGGTGGGTGGTATGGTCCTTTTTATGTATGTCATGACTATCTTTTCAAAGCACTTCATTACAGTTGAAGTGAGTGCAATGGGGTGATAGTCATTTAAGCAGGTCATTGTGTTTTTCTTGGGGGTGGGCACAATAGTTGTTGTTTTAAAGCAGATGGGCACCAAGGCTTGAGTGAGGGACAGATTAAAGATGTCCATAAACACATCAGCCAGCTCAGATGAGCAAGCCCTGAGTACTCACCTTGGGATGTTATCTGGGCTCGCTCCCTTCCGTGAGTTCATCTTCCTCAGAGCTGTGCTCACCTCTGCTGAGGACACAGAGAATGGTGTGCCCAGCTTGCTCTGCACAGTCAGAATCCCAGTGTTGGAATTAAGGGCATCGAAGCGAGCATAGAATTGGTTCAGTTCATCTGGGAGCGTGCTTTTGTTAGTTATGGCCTCCAGATTTTTCTGCCTGTACTCTGTGATGTGTTGCAGCCCTTGCCACATGCGCCGGGAATCTGCAGTGGTGTAGTGTCCCTCCAGCTTCAGCTTATAGTGCCTCTTGGCCCGTGCAATGGAACTACACAGGTTGTATCTGGCCTTTTTATATTCTTCACCATCACCTGAGGTAAACACAGTGGTGCGAGCATGTAGCATGGATCGCACTTCCCCATTTATCCAGGATTTGTCATTGGGGTAGGTCCTACAATGTTTTGTTGGAATAATGCTCTCAGTGCATGTGCTGATATAGCCAGTTACAGCTGCAGCGTACTCCTCTAAGTCCACAGTAGCGTCCTCCCTCATAGCAGCAGTTTTAAACACATCCCAGTCTGTGCTATCAAAGCAGTCCCGAAGCACCAGATCTGATTCCTCAGTACACACTTTAGCAGTTTTACTCACAGGGGTGTCTCACTTGAGGAGCTGTCTGTAGGATGGATAGAGGAACACTGAGATGTGGTCTGACTGTCCAAAGTGTGGCTGGGGCGCAGCCTTATAGGCATCCTTCACGTTGCTGTACACCTGATCAAGAGTGTTATTCTCTCTTGTTGGGAAGCGCACATGTTGATGGTACTGAGGGAGGACATTCCTGAGGTTGCAGTGGTTAAAATCACTAGCCACAATGAACACAGCATCTGGATGCGCTGTCTCCTGTATGCTGATGACGTCATGCAGCGTCCCCAGCGTGGTCATGTGATCCACCTGAGGTGGAATGTAAACAGCCAGCAGAAACACAGCACTGAACTCCCTAGGTAAATAAAAAGGTCTGGACTTTACCATGAACAGTTCAATGTCTGCAGAGCAATGCTTTTCAACTACCTGCACATTCCCACACCATCTGTTGCTGATGTACACACAGACACCGCTTCCTCTCATCTTCCCCGAGACCAATGTGTGGTCTCTGCAGTAGATAGAGTGTGTGTGGAGCAGGAGAGCCGAGTCTGGCATGCAGTCCGAAAGTCAGTTTTGCATGAAAATAAGAGCACAACATTCCCTTATTTTATGCTGGGTGGTAGTCCTGGTTCTCAACTCATCCATCTTGTTTTCTAGTGAGCGTACATTTGCTAGCAACAGGTTAGGTAGTGGTGATCGTGTAGCCCTAGCTTTTAGCCTGGCATGTAGCCCCCCTCTCTTGCCTCTCCGCCTCTGGTTGCTGGCAGCGCTGCTCCCACGAGACCGCTACTGCCATGTCTTGCCCACTGGAGTTGGCTGGGTCCAGACATAGGAGAAAGTCAAAGTCCAACAGGCGATGTTTAAACTCATGATGAACTTTGCCGATGTCCAGAATTTCTTCTCTACTGTATTTTACTATTGCATACATCAATTGTACACTCAAGATACACAAAAACATCAACGCACACACAAAGTTACGTTGGTGTTGAGAGAGCAAGACAAAGATGTCAGCTGCGGTGGGCGCCATCTTGGATCTGGCGACTTGTCCAGGGTGTACCCCGCCTCTTGCCCATAGTCAACTGGGATAGGCTCCAGCTTGCCCGCAACCCTGCACAGGATAAGTGGTCACAGATGATGGATGGATTTCTGTGATGTAGTTCTTTTACACAACAAAATTCTGAAATCTTTTAAGAAAGAGTGCATTGGGTTCTGTGAAAGGACCATAAACCACACTACTAAAAACAAGATCTCCTTTTCAAGGGGAGTGATTTTGTGCATTAGTAGAAAGTGTAACACAACAGTATATTTGTATAGTACCATTTACAATAGAATAATAAACTGTACTCATGCATTCCTTGTTGAACACCGTGTTGAAGTGTTAATTGTTCTGATGTGCTGCAAAATACCGTTGCTTAAATCACTGGAGAAGGACATCCTGTCATGTCATATACATACTGTATCTTACTAAATGCTTTTTAACATGGGATGAATAACATGATTTTCAACATTCAAAGGCATGTTACATGACAGGCAATCTGCATGCGATAGGCAGAGTTGGCTGTAATTTTTAAATGTTCTTGTTTTAACCAATGAATGTCTTCAGAGGTTTTATAATTTGCTTGTGATTATTCATGCGTGCATGCCTGTGTGTGTTTGTGTAAAATGGTTTTCCTTCTTTTTCAACATCATAATGAATATTAGTCTGATCTGGTATGCTCAATTATCATGGCAACATTTCACATTAGGGGACTTAACCATATCTGTGCCAGTGCTAAATTGATGTCAGTGTGTGTGTGTTTTGGTTGTTGTATAGAGAAAGAAGGTTGTGTGCTGTTTGCCTGTCGACTTAAGTTTTCTGATTCCCTGAAATGATGTAATATTTTATGCCCAGTAAAGCACAATTTGGAACAGAATGGAAAATATATTAACACATTTGAGATGTACTGTACTGTATGTAATCCAAGTCAGAGTGAGCCATTTCCATTTATCAGGTGTAAATGGAAAGTGCTAATTTACTCAGATTTGTTTCGGGGTCTGATACAGTAAAAACAGAGAGAAAGACTGTACAAAACTAAGGATGACTTATGCATCATCTCTGTTTTGCATTTATGGTAATTTATTGATTCCTAAGGTTTGTAACAATTATTAGAGAGCTCTTTTTGACTTATGCACTTATATACACTCTAAACACTTTGTACTGTAACTCGGCTGTAACAAACCAGACACTCGTGGATTATGAGTGAACTCAAGGTTTTAATGAGCACAATGGAAAAAGACAATGTACAAAAGCCAGGCCAGGTCAATACCGAGAGATCCAAAACAGTAACAAGGGCTAGACAAATCATGGTCAGGAAACAGGCAATAGTCCAAGAACCGGGAATCAGAAAAACACAGGCAATCTAAACACAAGGGCTAGGCAAATCGTAATCGGAAAACAGGTGAGGATTGAGAAACCAGGAAGCAAGAGAAACGAGCAAACAAACACAAGGGCCAGACGAAATGGGAAAAAAACGGAAGGCAAAAAGGGTTATACACAGGAATACAATCAGAATGATAACGCTCAGTAGGCTCATGAAATGTAGAGGCAATACTGTGCGATGAACAAAACAAACAAAGGGGTATAAATACAAATGGAAACAAAAAAGGTACAGGTGATGGTGATTAGAACTCAGGGGAGCCACTCCTAGGAAGTGACTCCGGGTTGGCTGACGGAGTGCACGTGGTAGTGACTGTTGTGTGAGGGGGATTGTGGGAAGTGGAATCCTGAGTGTTGGGTGAGCCCGGGAGCATGACAGTACCCCCCCAAGGAGTCCAAGGAGGCTGAGGGACGAGGACGACCATGACAACCACCACCCACGCTGCCAGGAACACTCCTTAGTAAGCCATCAGAACTGTCGTGGTCCTGGACAGAGGGCCGTCACCGTGGATGACCTCTAGAACCACTGCTGCACAGACTGCCGGGAAGGCTGGACCCACGGTGCCTGGGACGGCCCTTAGGCCGAGGCATGGCTTCTCTGAATGATGCTGATGGAACTCCTCCACCAACCAATCTTGTGCGGGAACCCAGCTATGCTCCTCAGGCCCATAGCCTTCCCAGTCCACAAGGAACTGCAGAGTCCCTCCTCTCCTTCTGGAGTCCAGCAACCAGTGGACAGCATACACCAGGGTACCTTCTACGTACACCAGAAGTGGGGGCGCGACATCAGGTGTGGCCTCATCCAACAGACCTGAGACAACAGATTTCAAGAGGGATACATGAAATGAGTTAGAAACACGGTAATGCACAGGGAGATCTAATTTGTAAGTAACCTCATTAATTCACTGGAGAATTTTAAATGGATCAGTGTATTTGGATAATAATTTTCTACCTCCCTCATGAAACCTGAAGTCCTGGGTCGACAGCCACACTCGGTTCCCAAGGAGGTAGGTAGGTGTGTCACCTCTATGACGATCCACCAGACTCTTGTGTTGGTGGAGGACATTCTCAATCCGCTGGTGGGTCTGTTCCCAGACCTGCTCACTCTGTTGCATCCAACTGTCAACAGATGGGTTATCAGAGGGTGTGGTAGACCATGGCATTAAGGGGCGTTGGTAACCCAGCATACATTGAAAGGGTGCGAGACCCGTAGCAGAGCTAATTAATGAGTTCTGGGCCATTTCTGCCCAGGGCAAATAGTTTGACCAGTCAGCTTGATTTTCATGACAGTATATTCTCAAAAATTTTCCCAGTTCTTGGTTGACCCATTCACATTGACCATTAGACTGAGGGTGGTAACCAGAGGTGAGACTGACATTAACTCCCAGTCTCTCAAATAATGTTTTTGGTGGCATATTCTATTGTCAGGTGTTTCGAGAATATAAAAACCTTTTTTGATATCATGTATATAATGAAGGCTTTTATAGGATTTGCTTGGCTCCACAAAATGGCACAATATATGAAAAGACTCAGTGTCCATGAAACAGTTGCAGTTTAAAGGTAGACTGCTTTTCAAATTAAGTGTAGGTCACAAAAAATAATTTTCCCTGACACCCAGTTATTTTTGTTGTGGACCAAAAGCTACTGAATTCGAATCACAGACTTCCAATTTCATTTTTTTTTTTTAATAGAACAATTAATGAATTTAGGGCCATGTGGCCCTAAATTCTCCACTATTTTTTCTTGCTTCACCATGACTCAATTCAAGATACTATGTCATGCATCACTTGGTGGGCTTTCCCTGTTTGTGCAAGACATTGTGGGATACAAACTTGAAACAGGAGAGGAAAATGGAGGATGCAAATGAAACGTGAAAGACCAACTACAGTAACGGAATGTGAGGAGAAAAGACGTTATATTATGAAGGAAAGGAAATGCAGGACCAAACTAATAAATATCGGCGGTCAGCGAGCACCTTGGTGTGATCAGCTGTTCGTTTAGTGACAGAACGATGGAGCTGTCGGTGCACGGTCAGAAGTAAACCTGTAGATGACAGTAATGCAATACTGTGGATGCCAGCTGCCGTAAAACCCAAAAGAAGAAGGCAAACCTGTGCATACACACACAGACTTCCTCTGTCTGCTTCACTGCGCAAAATGAGCAATTTCATGCACATTATTTGCGACAAAATCCCTTCAAATTAAATACCTTCCCAGCCACAGAATGGCCTGTATTTATTTATTTATAGATAGATCTTACAGAAATAAACATATATCACAATGACCAAATTTCAGAGGGAACTAAATTTCACTGATTTTATGACATTGTAAGGCCGTCTAGCTTTAATATAGCCTGACCTGAGGCAACATTTGAAAAATAAAACAAATATTAATCCATTATTTCTCTGCTCTGGATGCATACTGTTTTTTTTCTCTCTTTCCTTACGTTTTGCACCAAAATAGTAACAGATTTTGATGAAATTTTGAGGAAAGGTTGGTTATAAGCCAAGAAACAATTGATTAGATTTTGATGTAAATCCAGATATGTATGTGGATCCAAGATTTTTTGTCTCTTCACAAAGCAACTCAAAAATTAGTGAACGGATGTTGATGAAATTTGGTGTACAGCTTTAGTATTATCCTCAGTTCAAATGATTTGATTTGATGTTGCTAATATGTGGCTTGACAGAGGTATGCACTCTACTCGGTGCCCTTCTAGGTTTTTTTTTAGCAATCATTTCTGTATCCTTGAATATGCAAGAATTAATTTATGTATGTTTAATATGTAACACAATGCATGCATGGAGAAGAGGGCCCCCTCCTGGCCATGATATGGCCCTAAGTGGTTGAATGGGGATCAGTAATTAGCATATCAACATCTTAGAAATGAAAGCTGTGTAGCTAGGAACACCTAAAGGAGATCATTCTGTACATGTCATACAGTATATCATCAATGGATTTTGTGCATTTAATTCTCAGTAAAATACAGAATTAATACACTGAATAATTTTCATATTCAGAAGAGAGCAGTATCACTACTTCAGTGATAGTGAATCAGCACTTGAGTGATTTTTTTTTCCCCCAAAAAAAAAACAAGATCAATGTCAGCACCACTAAGGATCGGCATCGCAAATGATTGGCTTAAGTGAAAAAAAAAAATGTTACATAGAAATATTTGTACTGTATGTTTTTAAAGAAAGTAAGAGGCAGGGTTTGACATCTAAAGTCTCTATTGTCAAAGATTCTCAAAGATGCTTTGAAAAACAATCCAATATCCTTCTAAAACTACACAACACCTCCAAAAATTCACTCAACTGATGTTTTGACGATGGTGATAGAGGGTGCTATGAAACACATTAGCCCAAAATCTCGCATACATACAGGAGCTGTTTGTTTAAATGGGTTGACATCTGGTTGACTACATCCTCTTCCTTCTCTTTCGTGTCCTATTCATGTCCTTTTGGTGTCATGCTGGAAGAGGTCACTCCCATCAGGATTTACTGTATATACAGTATATAGATATCATTGGATCAATTTATATATCTATATTTGTGGGTGTGTGGCAGTCTGGGAAAACCCTTCACATGGTGATATTTAACATAAACTAACAGGTTATAACAGCTTTACCTGAACTGACGTAGAGTACTGTATGTTTCCCTTTTTCATGTATCACAAGGATAAGGAAAGTTAAGCCAGTCTATGTCTGGTCACAGCATTTCGAACATGTCATTTCTTGACTCGACTGATCATGATCACGGATGGGGAAATAATTGCTAATTAATTGAGTTTGCTCAGTTGTTTTGACAATGTGATGGCGCACGTGAATCACAAACCATTTGTCAGTCGCTGTTTGTTATCTGATCCCAAGCTGAATTGATTAGGCTTATGTGTATTTTTCTTTGACTGGAACCTTAAGCAAATTGCGAGGAAAGCACACATACTGAAGCTATCAAGGTTTTAGACATATTTAGACAGACTGAGTGTATTTACTGCTGCATTTATTAAACTGGCTCCTTGTCCAGCATGATCTTTGCAGGCAGAGAGCCAAGGCAAGGTTAGAAAGTAGATTAAATAGGAATTTTATTGCACTTATAAAATACTAGCAACTGAAATGGAAATAAAAATTAAATAGGAATACACTGCAACCCCACTATAATGGACTCCTTGGGGGATCTCCAAGTAGTTTGTTATACCGAATAGTTCGTAATAGTGAAATGGACCCACTTGTCACACCAAATACTCTCTTTTGCGTAAAACAAGACCAACTGTGTTTAACTTATAATTACGCTTAATTCACTTACATATTTACAAAGTAAAGGAAATAAAATCACATTTGCCATCGTTTGCTTGCCGCATCTTCTTCCTTTTCAGCCTGTCATGTTGATTGCAGTTATGGATAAAGTCTCAGAGCTCTTTTCTTTTGCTTTAAAAGTTGTTGTTTTTTTTTTTCAGGATACCATATTCTTTAGATAAATTTGTTGCTTTCTCACCACACTATAGATGGTCCAGGATATGAAGTTTGTCTTCAACGAAGAGTATCTTACATTTATAAGTAGCCGTGACAACAGTGCTTACAGAGTAAAAACTCGAGGAAAACTGCTTTTAGTTAATAAAATTAAGTCTTTTTAAAGGATTTTTTGAAGTCAGTGATCGCCATTCTTGATAACCGTTAGTGATCGACACCTAAGCGAGGCGAGTTAAGCCTTTGTTTTATGGCATTAACACGTATTGTTCACTTGACTGTGGACTTGATTATTTATTGTTTGTTTCTGGGGAAGAGGAGCACATGGCTCAGTGATTTTTTTTTTTTTGAAGACTCTGACTCATTGTCATTAATTCTTTAGAATTAAGGGGGGGGGGCACAAACTTGGTTCAAAAGTTTGTACTAAAAGAGTGCGTTATAGCAAGGTTACAATGTATTTCCATGTCATTTTGTTGAAATATACAGTATTTCTTCATGAAGTAGAGGTATCAAAGTACATTACTGACAGAAAAAAATGGAATTTGTCATTTTTAGTTGTTTTCCAGAATTAAATTATAGCAACATCTGGTTTTTACAGGCAGTCACACATATATTACTGGCAGAAAAATGACATTTATGTAAAACGTGATTTTCTTTCCTAATTTTTGGCTGTTTACAATAATTCAGATACATCTGATGGCTTTTCCCAGGCCACGTCTCTCTCTCTCTCTCTCTCTCTCTTTCATACACACACGCGCACACACAAACACACACATATATTCTGGTTTTGAGTGATGTTATGCGATTAAAGCTGGGTTTTCTCCTCTCATCATAGTCATTCCAGTTAAACATGGTGACAGATCTCCAAGACCTGACAAGTGTTGGCACAATGATTATAATTGCATGTCATGTGAAAGTTTAAATGCGAAAAAATGTGTTTCCATTTCAATTTTGCAAAATATTGCTTTGTTAAATCACCCGAAAAAAACACGTCATGTGAGTATATATACTTTTGCATAATATGAAAGGTTTTTTTTTTTCAATCAAAATTCACGTTTTCATTACTTGTCTTTTAGTTTGCACTTTCATATTGCACATTAAGCAGGTTAATGGAAACCAGCCTACTCTCTCTGTAGAATTTGTCATATTCTCCCCATTTGGGTTTCCTCCAGGTTCCCATCTGGATCAATTCTGGATGCATCACTACTGCAATAAAGTGGTTGCTGAAAATGAATTAATGATTAATATTTGTTATTACAGTATTAGGCAGTTTATCAGTAGAATAAAATCATCAGGCGCACTAATGTGCACCTTAGATATTTCTCGCTGCACTCTAATTATTATTACAGGAGAATGAATCTTGGTTTTTTAAACTGAGTAATGAATTCTGTGGAATAATGTGTCTGAAATCACTTTTCCCTTCCTGCTGGTAAGGAAATGGATTAGATCAAAAGCCTAATAGCTGCTAGTGTCACCATTTCCTTTTCAAAATCAATAATGCTTTTGCTTGCTTTTCTATTTTAGTTCTCTGGGAACTAAAATAGAAAAGATGTAGGTCATAATAATTGTTTGTGACTCAATTATGGTTTAAAACACAATCATTATTCATAATACTTTGACTTGATACTCTCATTACCTTCCATTTAGAAGCATGCAGAAGCATGCCACAGCTGTGTCCAAATTTCATGTACATCCTGTTAATTTTTATCTCTAGACAATATGAGCTCAGTCATGCAGTCACATGCAATATTCAGCATGACTGAAGAATTACACACTATACTACAAAACCATGTCAAGTAAAACATGCAGGTATGGCTACCACTTAATATTTGTTTTATACTTTATGTTTGTGTCTTTCTGTAGGTGTGACCAGGTCTATGAAGGACAAGGTAACTAAACCCACAGCTATGGCTCAAGGCCGTGTTGCCCACATGATTGAGTGGCAGAGTTGGGGCAAACCATCTGCAGGGCCAATAGGGGGAGCAGGTCTTTCCAACCTGCACCGCGAGAGGGAAAGAAGACTTGAGAACGATGCCTACAGTGACCTAAGTGATGGGGAGAAGGAGGCACGAATGGCTGCTGGTAAAACTGATGAATCAAAAGATAATGTTTCAGAGCATTCTTCTTCGAATCATTTTTATGCATTATGTTCAAATCAAAGAAAGAAGAAGTGCTCATGGGAAAAAAAAAACCCTTTTCACTATTTCCAGAAATACAGTACAGTATGCAGGGTTCTAACTAGGCCTTTTCAGTGTATCAGGCTGATATGCAATGTTTCCTTACTGCTACACCCACAATTTTGCTGACACGCCTGTAAAAGTTGCCGCTACACTAATAAAAAGACTTGTCAATCTTGAAAATGTGGTCTTTTGTTTA
>JAODLJ010000004.1:24146206-24156914 GCA_027576115.1 Cathorops melanopus
AACCACTACACCACCATGCTGGAATGGGACAACATTTCTCTTTCAAAACTACAGCAGTTGGTCTTTTCAGTTCCCAAATGTTTACAGAGTGTTATTAAAAGAAGAGGTGATGCAACACAATGGTAAACATGCTCTTGTCCCAACTTGTTGAAATGTGTTGCTGACATCAAACTCAAAATGAGCATATATTTTTCAAAAAACAAAATTTCTCAGTTTCACCATGTGGCAGTGGGGGCATGGCCAAGCGTCAGTTTGTGAATGGAGGGCGGGGCCGGGGAAGGTGAGTGGCAAAGTCATTACACCTGATGTCAATTAATGTGTGTGTGTTTGTTGCAGTGATGGTGGAGCATAAAAGGAGGGGGAGAGCAGAGAAGAGGTCACTACCAACCAGAACATGTGTGTGCGCATGTGTGACTGTGTGTGAGTGAGCAAGGCTGAAAAGCTAAGAAAATAACTAAAATAAAGTGTGTGTGTGTGTGTGTGTGTGAACATCAACTCTCGCCTACCGTGCTTCTGTGCTCCACCCACATCAGAAATCTGTTACAGTGGTGCCGAAACCCGGGAGTAGAGAAGGGAACCACCACATGGAGTCCTCCCCATTCAAAGAGCTCATCCATGCCCTTGCTACCGCCCAGCAAAACCAGCATCAAGCACTGATCGCCCTCCGGAAGGAGCAAGGGCAATGCTTTGAAGCCTTGATGATGGCCCAGCAGGAAAAGCGCTAGGCGTTCCAACATCTGCTCGCGTCAGCAGGGGCATCGGCTGTCACCACAGCAGGCACCCACATGAAGATGGGCCTGCAGGACAATCCAGAAGCATTCTTTGCCTTCTTTGAACAAGCGGCCGAGACACGGGGGTGGCCACTCGAGCAGTGCACGGCGCGCCTCCTCCCGCTTTCAACTGGCAAGGTGCAACTCACAGTGCAGCAGCTCCCTGCTGACACCCAAATGGTGTATGCCAACTTGAAGAAAGCCATCCTGCAGAATATCAGCCGCTACCCAGAACAACATTGCCAGTGCTTCCAGACACTGGCATTGGAGGAGGTTGGCCGGCCGTTCGCATTCTGCCAGCAACTCCAGGATGCCTGCCGGTGGTGGCTGAGGGTGAAAGACCGTGACACCAACAAAATCATCGATCTGGTGGCACTGGAACAGTTCATTTCTTGACTTCCAGAAGGAATGGCAGAATGGGTCCAGTGTCATCGCCCAGTGTCGCTAGAACGAGCTATCGAGTTGGCGGAGGACCATCTGGAGGCAGTTCCAATGGCAGGCAGATGAGGTGTCTCCTCACTTCTTCTCTCTCTCTCCATTTCCCCCCTCTGTCTCTCTTTCCCTTCTCCACCCTGTTCTCCCACCGCAGAGGTGACAGCCGGTTCCTCCCCAGCCAGCCCATGGCACCCATGGTGTCCTCTCATCTCCCTCTTCCATGTCTGTGTCGTCTCCTCCTCAGGTGAGTGATGCCCATAATGCCGGGGCAGAGGGAAAGCCTGGGCCGGTGTGCTGGCATGGTGGGGAGTCAGAGCTCTGCAAGGGAGGTGGGAGCTGTGATCCAGATCCCCGACATGCCAGAGACCACCCCTGATTGAGCCAGAATGTATCGCATACTGGTAAGTGTTCAAGGGGATACATATCACACGTTGGTGGATTCTGGTTGTAACCAGACCTCAATTCACCAAAGCCTGGTGCAAGGTGAGACACTGGGGAGAGCACAAGTGGTGAAGGTGTTGTGTGTGCATGGGGATATTCACAATTACCCTCGAGTGTTTGTCCATATTCTATTCCGGGGCCAAAAGCATAGAATTAATGTGGCAGTTAATCCTCGTTTCACCCACTCGCTAATTTTGGAGACTGATTGGCCAGGGGTTAAAGAATTGATGGAACACATAATGAGAGGTGGGTCCTGCATAAATATGTCACGGGAAGATCCCAGTGTGGAATTGACTGGGGAAGCTGTCACAGAGCCATCTACATCAGCACCGCGTCAGGGCGATACTAGGAGTGAGGAGCACCTTGCCCCTCCTCCCTCTCTCAGGGATTCACTTGAGGATTTCCCGTTAGTGCAGTCACGAGATGAGACTCTGTGGCATGCGTTTGACCAAGTGAGAGTAATCGATGGTCAAACTCTTCAGCCAAGCGCGGCACCGGTCTTCCTGTATTTCGCTATTATTAAAGATAAATTGTACTGAGTGATGCAGAACACTCAAACTGGTGAACAGATAACCCAGTTGTTGATCCCAAACAGACATAGGGAACTTGTATTCCATGTGGCTCACTTTAATCCTATGGCTGGACACTTAGGGCAAGATAAAACACTAGCCTGAATAATGGCCCAGTTCTATTGGCCAGGGATTCACTGGGATGTCCATCAGTGGTGTGTGGCATGCTGCGAATGCCAATTAGTAAATCCCGTGGCCACTCCAAAGGCACCTTTGCACCCTCTCCCTCTAATCGAGACCCCATTTGAGAGGATTGGTATGGATCTCGTAGGGCCATTAGATCAGTCAGCATGGGGATATCCCTTTATTTTAGTCCTGGTGGACTATGCAACATGATATCCGGAAGCGGTTCCTCTCCACAATATTTCTGCACGCAGTATTGCAGAAGCACTCTTCCGTATTATCTCCTGGGTTGGGATTCCTGACGGACCAAGGCACTACATTTATGTCATGTACACTGTGCAAACTGTATGGGTTATTGGGGATTAAGTCTATCTGCAGCAGTGTCTATCACCCATAAATGGATGGCTTAGTGGAGCGTTTTAATCAAACACTCAAAAACATAATTTGGAAATTTGTAAGTGAGGATGCACATAATTGGGATAAATGGCTTGAGCCCCTGTTATTTTCAGTACGAGAGGTCCTGCAAGCCTCCACAGGTTTCTCACCATTTGAGTTATTATATGGGCGTTAGCTGTGTGGCATTTTGGATGTGCTACGGGAAAATTGGGAGGAGGGACCTTTACCTAGCAAGAACAAAAT
The DNA here is from genome assembly GCA_027576115.1 of Cathorops melanopus. Taxonomy (NCBI): domain Eukaryota; kingdom Metazoa; phylum Chordata; class Actinopteri; order Siluriformes; family Ariidae; genus Cathorops; species Cathorops melanopus. The sequence goes on from JAODLJ010000004.1 coordinate 24,149,184, forward strand.
TCAATACGTTCTCAACCTGTGTGCAAAACTCCACACACTCACACACTTAACCCAGGAGAATTTATGGCAGGCACAAGAACATCGAATCCAGCTGTATGATCCTGGTTCCCAAGACCGACGGGTCGGTTCAGTTCTGGGTGGACTACAGAAAAGTCAATGCAGTGTCTAAATTTGATGCATACCCAATGCCTCGCATTGATGAGTTGCTCGATCGGTTAGGTGCTGCTCGCTTTTATTCGACACTGGATCTAAGAAAGGGATATTGGCAGATCTCTTTAACTCCTCTATCCCGAGAGAAAACAGCCTTTTCCACACTGTTTGGATTACACCAATTTGTCATGCTCCTTTTTGGGTTATTTGGGGTGCCTGCTACGTTCCAGCAGCTCATGGACAAGATCCTCTGCCCTTATGCTGCCTATGTGGCTGCATACCTTGATGACATAATCATTTATAGTAATGATTGGCCACGGCGTCTGGAACACCTTAGGGCCATCTTAGAGTCGCTGAGGCATGCAGGTCTCACAGCTAACCCGAAAAAGTGTGCAATTTTGTGGGTGGAAGTACAGTATCTGGGTTTCCACTTGGGTCTTGGGCAGGTGCAGCCCCAAATTAACAAGACTGCAGTGATTGCAGCCTGCCCGAGGCCCAAGACCAAAAAGGGGGTGAGACAGTTCTCGGGGCTGGCTGGCTACTATCATAGGTTCATACCTAATTATTTGGATGTCACCAGCCCTCTGACTGTTCTCACTAAAAAGGGAACACCCGATCTGGTCCAGTGGACAGAGCAGTGCCAACAGACTTTCACTGTGTCAGGGGCCACTTTTACACTCCCCTGACTTCTCTCTCCCCTTTATTTTACAGACAGATGCATCGGACAAAGGGCTGGGGGCTGTTCTGTCCCAGAAGGTGGAGGGCGAGGAGCATCCTGTGATGTATATCAGCTGCAAGCTCTCAATGCATGAAAGTAAGTAAGTACAGCACCATTGAAAATGAGTGCCTGGCCATCAAGTAGGCAGTCCTCGCCCTCCGATACTACCTGCTGGGGTGCCCTTTCACCCTGTTTGGACCACATGCATAGTCCACATGAAGGATGCCAATGTGTGGATCACCCATTGGTATCTCACCCTCCAGCCATTTAAGTTCAAGGTGGTCCACAAGCCGGGGGCGCAGATGGTGGTCGCGGACTTCCTGTCCCGTCGGGGGGTGGGGGTCTACTGCAGGCTGGATGGCTCCCTGGCCTGAGTTGGGTGGTAGGGGTATGTGGCAGTGGGGGCATGGCCAAGTGTCAGTTTGTGAATGGAGGGTGGGGCCGGGGAAGGTGAGTGGCAAAGTCATTATACCTGATGCCAATTAATGTGTGTTTGTTGCAGTGATGGTGGAGCATAAAAGGAGGGGGAGAGCAGAGAAGAGGTCTCTCCTGACCAGAACACGTGTGTATGTGTTGCGTGTGTAACTGTCTGTGAGTGAGCAAAGCTGAAAAGCTAAGACAATAACTAAAATAAAGTGTGTGTGTGTGTGTGTGTGAACATCAACTCTCGCCTGCCATGCTTCTGTGCTCCACCCACATCCGGGATTTGTTACAGTGGTGCCGAAATCCAGGAGTACAGAAGGGAATCACCACATGGAGTCCTCCCCATTCAAAGAGCTCATCCATGCCCTCGCTACCACCCAGCAGAATCAGCATCAAGTGCTGATCGCCCTCCAGAAGGAACAAGAGCAATGCTTTGAAGCCTTGATGCTGGCCCAGCAGGAAGATCGCCAGGCGTTCCGGCATCTGCTCGCGTCAGCAGGGGCGTCAACTATCACTGCAGCCAGCACCCTCATGAAGATGGGACTGCAGGACGATCCAGAAGCATTCCTAGTCCTCTTCGAACAAATAGCCAAGATGTGGGGGTGGCTGCTGGAGCAGCGCATGGCGCGCTTCCTCCCGCTCCTGATTGGTGAGGTACAGCTTGCAGTGCAGCAGCTCCCTGCTGATAGCCGACTGGTATATGCTGACCTGAAGAAAGCCATCCTGCAGCGAGTCTGTTGCTCCCCAGAACAACATCGCCAGCACTTCCGGACGCTGGCATTGGAGGAGGTCGGCCGGTCATTTGCATTCGGCCAGCAACTCTGGGACGCCTGCCGGTGGTGGCTGAGGGCGGAAGATCGCGACACCGACAAGATCATCGATCTGGTGGCACTGGAGCAGTTCATCTCTCGACTTCTGGAAGGAACAGCGGAATGGGTCCAGTGTCATTGCCTGGTGTCACTAGAATGAGCCATCAAGCTGGCGGAGGTGGCTCCAATGGCGGGTAGATGAGGCGTCTCTCCTCGCTTCTCTCTCTCCTCTCCCCCCCGGTTCCCCTACCACGGAGGCGGCAGCCGGCTCCTCCCCAGCCAGCCCGTCACACCCATGGTGTCTTCCCATCTCCCGCTTCCGTGTCTGTGTTGCCTCCTCCTCAGGTGAGTGACTCCCATAATGCCGATGCAGAGGGAAAGCCTGGGCCAGTGTGCTGGCATGGTGGGGAGCTGGAGCATCTCCAAACTCGGAGCTCCGCAAGGGAGGTGGGAGCTGTGATCCAGATCCCTGATGCACCGGAGACCGTCCCCGATCAGGCCGGAATGTATCGCATACCAGTAAGTGTTCAAGGGGATACATATCACGTGTTGGTGGATTCCAGTTGTAACCAGACCTCAATTCACCAATGCCTGGTGCAAGGTGAGGCATTGGGGTGAGCACAAACGGTGAAGGTGTTGTGTATGTGCACGGGGATGTTCACAATTACCCTCTAGTGTCTGTCCATATTCTGTTCTGGGACCAAACACATAGAATTAAGGTGGCAGTTAACCCTCGTCTCACCCACTCGTTAATTTTGGGAACTGATTGGCCAGGGTTTAAAGAATTGATGGAACACTTAATGAGAGGTGGGTCCTGCATAAGTACATCATAGGAAGCTCCCGGTGTGGCATTGACTGGGGAAGCTGTCACAGAGCCGTCTACATCAGCACTGCGTTAGGGCGATATGAGGAGTGAGGAGCACCCTGCTCCTCCCTCTCTTGGGCATTCCCTTGAGGATTTCCTGTTAGAATAGTCGTGAGATGAGACTCTGCGGCATGCGTTTGACCAAGTGAGGGTAATCAATGGTCAAACTCTCCAGCCGAGCGCAACACCGGCCTTCCCTTATTTCACTGTTATTAAGGATAGGTTGTACCGAGTGATGCAGGAGACTCAAACTGGAGAACAGATAACTCAATTGTTGATCCCAAAGAGCCTCAGGGAACTTGTATTCCATGCGGTTCACTTTAATCCCATGGCAGGACATTTGGGGCAAGATAAAACGTTAGCCTGAATAATGGCCCGGTTCTATTGGCCAGGGATTCACGGGGATGTCCGTTAGTGTTGTGCGGTGAGCCGTGAATGCCAATTAGTAAATCCCGTGGCCACTCCAAAAGCACCTTTACGTCTTCTCCCTCTAATCGAGACCCCGTTTGAGCGAATTAGGATGGATCTTGTCGGGCCATTAGATCGGTCAGCACGAGGATATCGCTTTATTTTAGTTCTGGTGGACTATGCAACACAATATCCAGAAGCAGTGCCTCTCTGCAATATCTCAGCACGCAGTATTGCGGAAGCACTCTTCCGTATTATCTCCCAAGTCGGGATTCCGAAAGAAATCCTGACAGATCAAGGCACTACATTTATGTCACGCACACCACGTGAGCTGTATGGGTTACTGGGAATTAAGTCTATCTGCACCAGCGTCTATCACCCACAAACGGATGGCTTAGTGGAGCGTTTTAACCAAACACCCAAGAACATAATTTGGAAATTTGTAACTGAGGATGCATGTAACTAGGATAAATGGCTCGAGCCCCTGTTATTTACAGTACGAGAGGTCCCACAAGCCTCCATGAGGTTTTCCCCATTTGAATTATTATATGGGCGTAAGCCGCATAGCATTTTGAATGTGCTACAAGAAAATTGGGAGGAGGGACCTTCGCCTAGCAAAAATGAAATTCCGTACATTCTTGACTTGCGCGCCAAACTCCACACCCTCACGCACCTAACCCAGGAGAATTTGCGGCAGGCACAAGAACGTCAAAACCAGCTGTATGACAGGGGCACGTGCCTTAGAGAGTTCATGCCGGGAGACAAAGTGCTTGTATTACTGCCCACATAGAGTTCTAAATTAATCATCAAGTGGCAAGGGCCCTTCGAGGTCACATGGCAAGTCGGGGACGTCGACTATGAGGTAAGACGAATGGATAGGGGCGGGGCATTGCAAATCTACCACCTCAACCTTTTAAAATGCTGGAATGAGGGGGTCGCATTGGCGTTGGTAGTTCCAGAGAAGGCGGAGCTGGAGCCGGAGGTAAAAAAGGTAACATCTCAAAGCACTCTGGTCCCCTGTGGAGACCACCTCTCATCCGCCCAACTCAAGGAGGTAGCCAAGTTGCAGGAGGAATTTTCCGATGTGTTCTCGCCCCTACCCGGCCACACCCACCTCATAGAACACCACATTGAGATGCCCCCGAGGGTGGTGGTGCGTAGCCGCCCTTACCACCTACCCGAACACAAAAAAAAAGTGGTTCAGGACGAACTCAAGGCCATACTTGAGATGGGCATAATCGAGGAGTCCCACACTGACTGGAGCAGCCCAGTGGTCCTGGTTCCCAAGACCGATGGGTCGGTTCTGTGTGGACTATAGAAAGGTCAACGCGGTGTCTAAATTTGACACATACCCAATGCCTCGCATTGAGTTGCTTGATCGGTTAGGCGCTGCTCGCTTTTATTCGACACTGGAGCTAACAAAGGGATATTGGCAGATCCCCTAGACTCCTCTATCCCAAGAGAAAATGGTCTTTTCCACATTGTTTGGATTACACCAATTTATCACACTTCCTTCCTTCTGGGTTGTTTGGGGCTCCCGCTACATTCCAGCGGCTCATGGACAGGGTTCTCTGCCCTCACGCTGCCTACGCAGCTGCATATCTTGATGATATAATAATCTACAGCCATGATTGGGCTTGGCACCTAGAACATCTGTGGGCCGTTCTAAAGTCGATGAGGCATGCAGGTCTCACAGCTAACCTGAAAGTGTACAATTGTGCGGGTGGAAGTACGGTATCTGGGGTTCCACTTCGGTCATGGGCAGGTGTGTCACCAAATTAACGACTGCAGTGATTGCAGCCTGCCCGAGGCCCAAGACCAAAAAGGGGGTGAGGCAGTTTCTAGGGCTGGCTGGCTATTATCATAGCCTAATTATTCGGATGTCACCAGTCCTTTAACCGATCTCACTAAAAAGGGGGATCCAGATCCGGTCCAGTGGATGGAGCAGTGCCAACAGGCTTTCTCTAAGGTAAAAACTGCACTGTGTGTGAGGAGGGCACTTTTGCACTCCCCTGACTTCTCTCTCCCCTTTATTTTGCAGACTGATGCATCGGACAGAGGGCTGGGGGCTGTTTTGTCCCAGAAGGTGGAGGGTGAGGAGTGCCCCGTGCTGTACATCAGCCATAAACTCTCAATGCATGAAAGCAAGTACAGCACCATCAAAAAAAGAGTGCCTTGCCATCAAGTGAGCAGTCCTCACCCTCCGATACTACCTGCTGGGGCGCTCTTTCACCCTCTGTTCGGACCATGTGCTCCTCCAGTGGCTCCACCGCATGAAGGATGCCAATGGGCGGATCACCCGTTGGTATCTCACCCTCCAGCCTTTTAAGTTCGAGGTGGTCCACAGGCCAGGGGCGCAGAGGGTGGTGGTGGACTTACTGTCCTGTCGGGGACGGAGACTGCTTCAGGCCGGACGGCTCCCTGGCCTGAGTCGGGCAGTGGGGGTATGTGGCAACTGGGATGTGGCCAAGTGGCAGTTTGTGAATGGAGGGCGGGGTTGGGGAAGGTAAGTAGCTAAGTCATTACACCTGGTGTCAATTCATGTGTGCTCACGTGTGTGTTTTTGTTGCAGGGATGGAGCATTAAAGGAGGGGGAGAACAGAGAATAGTCTCTCCCTGACCACAACGCAGGTGTGCATGTTGCATGTGTGACTATGAGTGCAGCTGAAAAGCTAAAATAAGGAAAATAAAGGGTATATGTGAACATCAACTCTTGCCTGCTGTGCTTCTGTGCTCCACCCACATCAGGAATTGTTACACTCCTCTTTGGCCTTCCTCATTTTCATGTGCCTGGCAGCTCCATCCTCAGCATTCTCCTTCCAACATGCTCCATATCTCTTCTCAGGATGTGCCCATACCTTCTTGGTCTCATCTCTCCTTATCTTATTCCCAAGCTCTCCACATGTGCTGTCCCTCTGATGTGCTCGTTCTTTATCCTCTCCAACCTTGTCACTCCCATCACAAACCTTAATATCCTCAACTCCACCACCTCCAACTTTGCCTCCTGTCTCTTCGTTAAGGGTACAGTCTCCAATCCATACATCATAGCTGGTCTCACTACCGTCTTATACATCTTACCTTTCACTTTTGCTGGGACTTTCCTATCACAAATGACTCCCGAAATCCTTCTCCAACTGCTCCACCCTGCCTGCACTCTCTTTTTCACCTCACTATCGCAGCCCCCATTTTCCTGCACAGTTGACCCCAGGTACTTGAATTCAGGGACTTTCTTTTACGTCTGCTCCTTGCATCTTCACTACACTCTCATCCCCATTCTCATTGATGCACATGTATTGTTTTGCTACTGTGAAGGAAATTTAGTGAATGAACATTCCTATTCTCTGTATTTTCTGTGTGTTGAGCTCAAGTGTCCTAGTGTACTGAAATTGTTTTCCCACAAGCTGTAATCACCTTTCTGTGTCTTTGGCTCAATGGCTGGTGATGTTTCATGTTATGTTATGCCTAACCACGCATCCACTGCGCATCTCAGAGCACACCAGGTGCTTGCCCTAACAAAGAACCAATGTTTAGCCTCATTAGCAAGCCTCGAGCCCATCACGTGCAGATGTGAGCAGTAAGCAAATGCCTTTTAAAGTATAATAGATAACAGCCACTAAGACACAACTCGGAGTGAGCACTCTCAGCATCACCTGAGGTGGTGTTGTCTTTCCTTTTCCTGTTTTATATCTGTTTTATAAGATCTACTATAATAAATAACTGAAAAGACAACTGCTAAGTGTTCTGAAGTGTTTATTAGGAGTTTCCATTACAATTTGGCGCCCCTGGGTGGGTCCTACACGTCTGATCCTTGGACGATGGGACACTCCCAAGGCCACGGTGTGGAGCTGAGAACTCTGACAAGAAACTAGACCGTCAGGGCTCACCGAACCAGTAAGTGATAACTTTGCATTCTTGTGTAAAGAAATTAGTGTAAACAGTATTTAATCTTGATATAAGAGACAGACAGAAATTTGTCCTAGTCAAGGAGGACTGCTAAGCTGTGGTACCATCAATATGTTTGCAGAAATGGATAAAACACAATTTTGAGACAATAAACCGCGAGTAGTTTATTGGGTTGTGTAAGAGAATTATCCGCCTAAGTGACGACTGGGTAATGGCTCACCTACTTGAGAGAGGGAAGTACGGGTGCGTGTCTCGACGGACTCACGTTCAGCGATTCGTAACTGGGAAAGAATTGAATCTTGCTCCCTTTGTTCTGTGTGAACAACTGGCCCGTCGTAGGAACGGGATAGAGAGGTTCGATCACGAAGTCGCCAAGACACACCGGTGTGCACGCAAAATATTGATGAATTAACAGAGTACTGTCCTCCTCCAAATTCTGAAACAGAGAAATAGAT
>JAODLJ010000004.1:24620878-24633069 GCA_027576115.1 Cathorops melanopus
ACGAATCTGGCTCCAGACTCCCTTGGGATTTTTCCAGACGCGTTTTGTTATTTTATTTTTTTCTGCTGTAGACAAATGGCCTTGTGCAAAATCACCCTTCTGGATGAGTGTGTAAAGGGACATTCTTTCATATAAAAAAAACCCACAAAATTGGTCCAGAATATGCACTTAAAATATATATATAATATTTTAGATTCTTCAAAGTAGCTAGTGTTTACCTTCTTTTTTTAAAGATTTTTTTTTGGGCTTTTTTCACCTTTATTATTGGATAGGACAGTGTAGAGACAGGAAAGGAGCAGGAGAGAGAGACGGGGAGGGATCGGGAAACTACCTTGGATTGGAATCGAACCGAGGTCCCTGGATTTATGGTATGGCACCTTATCCACCTGAGCCATGACGCCTCCGCCAGTGTTTACCTTGATGACACTTTGCACACTATCGGCATCATCTTAACCAGTTTCATGAGGTAGTCACCTGGAATGCTTTTCAATTAAGAGGTATGCCTCGTCAAAAATTAATTAGTGCAATTTCTTGCCTTTTTTATGCATCTGAGATCAAATAGTAAGTAATAAAAATGCAGTGTGGGAAATAAGGAATTTTAAGCAGATTGTCACAGGATAGACAAGTCTGAAATGCTGTCTGTCCGTCCATATTTCAGCCTGTCCGAATGACGGGCCAAAGGCCTGGAACAATGCCGCCGGGGGTAGCTGAAGGGCATTAGATGCCTGGAGGTGGCTTCTCAGCTATTTCCAGGCACATTTTTGAGATCTTCAAAAGACATTAGTTGCTAATTACACTACAGATTGAATATAATTTACAAGGAAATGTCAGAAGATTCAAGAAAAACATGCTTCAAGTTATACGCAAGTGAACAGTAGGTCAGTTCCATGTCTAGAAAAACAGTATGGGGATAAGGACGTTCCAGCTGGTTACAACTTTATGAAGCATTATGTCAACAATGACTATTTTTTATATTATGTTTATAATAAGTCTATAAGACATTTACTAATTAACACTACAACTATTCTTACACAGTAGTGTTAAAATTTTGAGTCCGAGATTTCAAGTAACTTTGTAACAAAATGACTAAAAATAACTCAAAACTAGACATGGTAATATCATTTGGCATTCAGACTAAAATCTGCTGGACTAGAACTTAGAAAATAGAAGAAAATAAAAACTCAATTAAAATATAAATTTACATCCTCCAAAGGATATGACTATGTTGTTCTTATTATGAATAAAAAAATGCACATAATAATAACAACATAACCACTGATTGGCAGTTTGGCACTTAACATAATACTGTACTGCAAAATTTCATGTAAACTGAACTCTTAATCAACCGACTGGATCAATCAGATCCTGTCAACCCTAAAACATTAGTTCAACTGCATCATGCAATAAAAACAACAGTGAATACTGAGTGTATTATTATTGTCTTATTTAGTGTGCCACTTGAGGAGAGGGAGATGCCTGTAAATTTTGATGAGGCTAGGACATTCGGTGGCTGAGTTATGAATTTTTAAATCCCAGCAGGCAAGCGGCTAGAGCTAGGGCTCATGCTAAAGCTTTCTGTGATCTGCGCTTGCCCCTAACATCAGATTGGGCCGAGCCTGGGTTGGTTTGAAAGGTCTCGGGGAGAGGGATGTGCCTGTAAATTTGGGCATGGCTAGAACCATTGGTGGCCGAGCTATGCATTTTTAAAGGCTGGTTCGAGCCAGGGATCATATTAAAGATTTCGGCAAGCAGCGCTCGCGTGGGGGTTTTGGGGGCGAATAATGGGCCGAGATGGGGTCATAGCGGGCCTTGTGCTGGTTCGAAAGGGCTCAGGGAGAGGGAGGTGCCTGTAAATTTTTGGTGGGGCTAGGACCATTGATGGCCGAGTTATGAATTTTTAAAGTCGCACCTGCGGGGCCCCCCATTTCACAGGCCGTGTTACGACAATGTATATACCCAGTGTAACATTTGAAAGAAAATTGGAAGTAGATTACACCCATATCTTTACAATTTTTTCACAGGTCATCCAGTTTGATGCTTTTGAAATACAGACACACACATTTCAATTATTTTTTATCGGCCATCTGGTCCAATGCTTTTGAAATATAGATGTACAAATGCGAAAATTACTGGTCATTGTCCGCCGGTCCAGCCTTATTTCCCACACTGCATATTAATATTGTGCAAAATTGACAGCATATTTTGAATAACATCATATGAATACCCTTGATAAAAATATGCATGAATAAAAGCACCAGTAGATTTAAATAGGCTAATATTTCCTCTTGCTGTAAATATCCTTCAGCTCTCCATTTTCTGTGGTCTCTCAGACTGACACATGCTGTAGCCAGAAACAAGCAGTGATGTTCAGTAAGCATCTTCCCTTTCTGTTTTGGGTTAACCTTGATGTGTTTCTCAATTTGCAATTTCTCAATTGGTTTTGCTTTTGTCATTGCATTTTCTGATGTGCTGTTACGTCTTTGGTGTGGTTAATAGGTTTTGCACTAATATGAATGTTGTTGTGTTATGTTGTGCAGCATATCAGCACTCTAAGCTGCACTCAGGGGTTCTAAAAGCATCTGTTTTTGTGTGTGAGAAGGTAGGGAAACAGAGGTGAGGTGGCAGTCATGCATCACTCCATTATTAATAGCAAGGTCCAAATTAAAATGCATACCTTGTCCGATTTAATGGATGGCTGCGTCCATGCTGCTGGTCCTGTCCAAGAGAGCTGGTGAAGTAAAAGTTATTTCACTGAACTACACATTCAGACAATGGCTGGTTTGAATAAATATATTATTTAAATATATTGAATAAGTGTATTACAAGCCTACCAGATTTACAGCATTTAACAGATGCCCTTATCCAGAACAACTTACAGGAGTGCTTTGTAGTCTCCATCAGAAACATATCCTCATGCTAGTAAAAATAGGTCAGGATCTAAGAATATCATCAGGCTAAAAACCTGCTAGTGAGAACTTATTACAGCATAAAACACACAAGAATGGAGTTTTAAACATATAAATTAGTGCTCATTTAATTGCTTGTTTAAGTGAAGTAGGCATTCAGTCTTTGATGATAGCCAGTGACTGTTCAAACAGCCAGAGGAAGTTCATTCCACCACCTGGGACTAATTCCACCACCTATTACTACTACTATTTTGTTATTTCATCTATCAGAAGATATTGTTTTGATTCCTTACAGCAGGTGCTACCATGTTTATTGTACGTAACCTGGGCTATGGATTGTGTTATCTGTCTCACAGCAGAGTTTAGCAGTGTGCAATGTGATTCATGTTTTGGTTGTGTTGAATCTGAATCTCTACAGAGTAGAAGAAACCTTTCAAGTGTGCTTGGCTGAGCAGTGGTAAGTTGATGTATGCTTTTATAATGAGCTGCTGCTTTATAATAGTACCACCTCCCTGTAGCTGTCTGTCTGGGGCCGCTTAGGTACTGGGTAATTAACATACAACCCTCACTGCAGTCATCTATTCAGCGGAGGTTCATACCTCTTTATCTTCTCCTGCACTGAAAAAAAGTCGCAAATGTTAGGGTCCCAAACTCAGAGATCATACTCATAGATCATCCCTTTTCAGCAGTGAAAACATCCAGTGAGTTTGTTTTTACGTGGTACCGTAGCTTGCTGAAAGGGGATTGTGAACAGCATGCAGATTCATATGTCCTGATTATGTTTTAAATGTGACTTCTTTTATTTGCCCTGTTATTTGAGATTGCAGGCATGCAAGAACCTTTTCAGTCATATTTAAAATCACACAATCCTGTTGTCTGAACAATTTTCTTGGTGATATGAGATGAATTGTTTCCACACATCATGTTCAGCTTTGTGCTGTCAATATTCTAAATAGAGAACAAACTGGTAGAAAGCCAGGGAGACCTTTCCACTTCAAAAGTGGCCCCTGTCTCATTTTTCCTCAGTCTTTTTAAGCCTTTTTGTTTTTCCTGTGTGTTGTTTGAACATTGGTTTTTAAGCCATTGCCACCCAAACCACAGCAAACCAAAATGAATAGTGACAGTGTTGCCCAACTCATTCAGCCATGCTATTTGGAGTATACTTTGGAATATTGGGAGCCTTGCCAGGATACAGAGAGTGGCACAAGGTGCTGTTTTTTCCAGTACTAGCATATTTGTGTCCTGTCTCACAACTCCATGTTCTTAGGTGCTTCTCTGTTCTGACTAGAGGAAGAAGAAATCATCCTGATGGGATAAACTGTGTGCAGAGATTGAGGTCATCTGACATAAGCTAAACTCCACTTTTTGTTTCATATTTAATGATTTGTTCATTTTCATCATTCAACACTTGTTTCAGCTTGTTAATCCCACGTCACAATGAAATCACTGGAATATAAAAATCATTTTTTAAATGAAAGATGTTAATTAGAGAAACACATCATACCAAGCACATCTACATTGTAAAAATATTATTTTAGTATTGCTTCACTTTTATTACCATTTAAGATTGGCTGTTTCAACCCAAACAGAACAAAAGGATAAAATTCATTTAAATACTGTTTCTCAGCAACTCTGTCTATCCATCATTAAAGGTCAACAATTCACTTTGACAGCAGAATGCCTGTTCAGTCTCATTTCAGAATGCAGGCCAAGGAATCATTTCAGAGTTCGGACCAACTTTAGCATCCCCTGCCTTTGTCTTTTGGTTGGGGATGACGATAGTTGATGTCATACGTCTGGTGGTCTTGCAGTGCTGAGCTCCCCCTTTGTGTGTGTAGATCAGTGGAGTTTTCCTGTGTAACACGTCTGCTTTGAGATCGGGAGCAGAGGGGGGTTTGAGAGGTGATTTCCCTTCTGAAGCACACTAGGAAGACGGGGCCAGAGTCCCTGCCGAGCCCACCATTGTTATTTCAGCTCACGAGCTGTACAGATCGATGGCCTTATTCAGTGTCCTGGTCAACCTTCAGCACACGTCCCAAAAAACAACAAATACATCCTGGCTTGATCTGTTCCAGAAACTTCTGAACACCAGTGTAAATCTTATGAGTGAACGACACAGGGGACAAAAGTAGCAGGGTGCAATTTAGAAACGCAAAAAGGAAAGTATACTGATACCTGACTCTGTCAATAGGAATTTTCTATTGTTTAGATATTTGATTTTGTCACAGTTTACATTTTGGCATTGAAACTGCTAGAAGCATAATTAGTCTTACTGAAAAAACACTCAAGGCTGATCCATAACAAACACATTTCATGTTAACACCCCTAATTTCAAATGTGGCTTATCTTGAATCTCTCAAGCTGAGAATGATTGACTCAAGGTTATAATCATATAATGTTTATTCACACAAGATCTATACAATATCGGCAGAATTCTGCCCCAATTAAACATGTTAATAAGAGTTGAATCTGTCATCAGGTAATCAGTGGGTGTGATGATGACACCATTGAATGCTGGCATCAACGCTTTATTTCTGTCACTTTGCTGCAGTGAGTGTGACAACACATATCATCAGTTTTCACTTCCTTCTTCCTCTTTTCTTTCACACTTTGCACTTCCATCACTTTATCCAAATGACAGAGCAGTAAACCAGCAAAATCACAAAGGTGTTTATGTAAATCAGTGCATATGATTAAGGTTCAAGGGCCCTGATAATGTAACATAAACAGAAAATTAAAACACAAAACCATGGAATTGGTGTGTGTGTGTGTGTGTGTGTGTGTGTGCGAGTGTGTGCAAGGCTTTAACATGGTTAAGAGCAGCATGATTGTAGAAATGGGTTAGTTTAAAATAATTTTGTGATTAGGCATGCTGCTGTGATATCCAATCTAATCAACTCATTGCCACAGTAAGCTTTCTTTTAAAAATCTTTTCAAAAATCTGTGACTCAGTGCAATGATATTTTTTGTAATGATATTGTTTTAGATTTAACTTCTAGATCAACCTTTTCTGGTAGAAGTAACCATCTGCAAATGCATTGCCTGCCTTTTTTTGTACTTTTATGGGTGTTCACTTGCATATGAAATACCTGGGACATGTGTTATTGGCTAAATATTGGCTAACTGTATGATGACAATAAATTTGTCCATTTTTCTTCTATATTTAGAAACTTTTAATTATATGATATTTTTTCAATAATTATTTTTTCAATAATTATATTGACATTTTTCAGCATATGATATTTTGTAAATATGACACATCATCTGTCTGAGTCAGATTTAGTCACATTTATTAGCCACAACTGAGTTAAAATAGTTAATTAATTTATAATCCATAATTATGTACAATAGCTTATTTATAGAGAAGTGGAGTGGCATAATTGTCTACATCCATAAAACTAGGTTGAAAGAAATAGTACCTGGGTTTCTTTATCAGTTTTATTGCTGTTATTGCTGGTTCTTTATGCTCCGTAGCTCAATAGTGTTTAGGATGAAAAGGCATTTGGATGCCCTTCTTTTGGTGCCTTTCCTCTATTCACTCTAGATCAAACCCCAACATCTTACTCTGAGGGAATTTCCAGCTTAAATACTCTTGGAGAGACATGCTGCTTGGCAACATCACGAGCTTCTCATTGATTGAGACTACACACCACAGGCTCTTGCTTTTCTCCATGCTTGAGGAAAAAAAATGTCCACTTTTCATCTTAAACCTCCTTCTGCTTACAGCAAGCTAGAAAAAAGAGAGCGAAACACAGCAATTTTTCTAATTCAGTTAGATAAAGCACTCACAGTGTCAGCTGTCAACCAGGGAGCTTAGCTGAGGGGTCAGGGGTTGTGCTGCTACATTCATGAGAGTGCTAATCGATTAGCTGTCAAGTCGCACTCAAGTGGTAAGACCAATGGAAGGCCACCTGGGTCCCATTTCAATATTTGTTTGATGTCTGGGGTGTGCTACCTTCTCCACCTGCTTCAGGCTTGGGAATGGAGAGATGATGGCCAATAACTGTGATTTAGAATGAATTGAATGAATTTGATTCTTGTAGTTGCACACTGTGAGTGTGGATATTAAAATAGTTTGCTGAAATTGTTACACCACAGCCAAATTTATCACAAATATATTTTACAGTATGTAATACATTGACATCTGCAGTGTCAGTTCTTGCTTTGTTTGCGCCAGTAAATTTCCTCTAATGTTGAAGGATTAAATATGAGTGGAGGGTAAGGATCAGATCAAAACAATTATGGAGTTCAAAGGCCTCTGCAAGCACACATGTGCATCTTAGCCTGTCAGAGGAAATGGCTACATTTCCCTTGCTGACAAATGTCAGAGTCTAATGAGATAATATGAGGAAGTAGAGCTATCCATCTTTCCTGAGGGCCTGGAGCAAATAGTGTGTTTATTCCACACTCTGGAGATACTCCTTTCTATTGGTTCTCAGGATTTATGCAATTGTTAATATTACAGGTCAGAGCTATGCCAACACTCAAGAAGTGTTTTTTGAATGCACAGAGATGGAAGCGAGACACTGAAAATGTTAAAACCATGTAAGCTTGTTATCTATAACATGTATTCTATTTTTGTTGACAGTAAAAAGATGTAAATTATAGCTAGGGTCTTTTTTGTCCTTAATGAGAAAATGATGGTTAGAGATGACTGCTTTACTATAAAACTTATACATAGCTACTCATAATATTTAATAGCTGTATTTTAAGTGAAATTAATAGTCCTACCATATTCCCCTGATGGATTTTGCTTCTCTCCTGAAATTTGGGTGCTACAGGATCCTTCCAGGAAGAATTAAATAACATGAAAATCCATTTCAGCCTGTTTGTGTGAGAAATGGGGTGAGGGGTAAAGAGTGTTTCTGTTTATGACCAGCTCATTCAGACTGATCTCTTTCTCATATGTGGTGCAATGGGCTAGGATAAACGGCCTCTCATGGCGGTACTGGCAGTGGGGGAGGGGTGATTAGGGGCTAATAGATTGCTCAGTCAGGCACCACAGCTTACACTGCCATTAGCACCACGTTACTGACACAAGCCTCACATTGCTGATGTCACATGGTCAATTGGAGATGAGGCAAGCTCCATCCATCAAGCGTTTAGCACATATCATTTGCTGCTATTATTCTGAACCTTTATTTCTGTTTTCCACAGGAATGATAATGTTGCCATGGTATTACCATCAGTACAAATTACTTAGATAATGATAGGTGTAAGAAAAATAAAACAATAAAAAAGTGTTAACTGAGGGGAAAAATATTACCACTTTTCTGAGATGTTTGTGGTAGTTTATACGTTGTCTTTATGAATACACCCACTGTTTTATGGCCTGAATACTTCACAGCTCTTTAAGGGTTTTCTGAGGCCACAGCCATGCATGTTTTCATAGGATGCCAAGACTTTTTTTTTTCTTCAGACTGCAAATGAGAGGACATAAATTATAAGCCTGATTTTTAGTCATGTTTGCTGCACTATAATTTAGGTGCCATCCAACAGTAAGATGCTAATTGGCTAAATTACCATGCAACAACATAGAATTTATGCTCAGCTAATGAGCTGTGGGTTAAGCTTATCCTCCCTCCCCAACCACCAACATAGAGAGAAAAAGGAAAGTAATGCAAACTTATCCACTGGGAGAAAACAGCCAGCTGATTTACAACATTACAATACAAGTACAAAAAGCCCACAGTTACAAATGCAACATACAAATCTTTACTAAATTTGAATAATCTCCACTTCAACCTTTTTTTTTCCATTTTATTTTTCCTCTCTATATACAACTTGTGGCCTGCTTTGCTTCCCTTCTCATGCTTGTTTATTTAACCTTTAAGTGAAAACAGCAAGAATAGCATGACAGGCTTTTGTAGTTGTGAGACAGGTGATGTTGATCCCTCATGATTCCCTGTGAAGGCAGATTGCTCCTTGAAAGTAGAGAAAGCCAAGCCGACTCCAGTCACAACATGGCAGCTTGTTTTCACACTTCCACCTGATTTGTTTAGACACTTTTTCTCTGTGAGACGCCTTGGTGCTTAATGTCGGTTTCAAATTATGTAGACTGTGTAAACAGACACGTTTGTTTTACTCTCCATGCTCATTAGGTGGCTGGCTTCTAATTTAGCAGTCTGATGTGAGAAAGATTTCACAGTGCCTGGAACGGCGAGATGCTACGGTCTGGTCTGAACAGAGTGTGTTTTAGCATGTGACTGTTCTTTGTTCTATACAAAGTTCAATAATAAACAGGACTATTAATAAAAGTTATTGTGAGGTCAAGGCTTGAAGAATAGGCCTCACACAATAAACAAGAGCTCTTAAACAAAGAGTGTGAAACCTTGGTTCAGGTGAGAGTAGATAAATGGCAGAAATAATGTGGAAACATCAGGCAGGAGGGCAGGGTGTGGAGCCAGCAGACCCACACTGATGTCACCACAGGAAATGCCCCATGACCACCAGGGGCTTAGCAATGTCCACATAAACAGAATTTGGGCAGTCATGTTGTCAACGCCAGAGGGGCAAAGCCACATGCTTTGCATGCACAATGTTTGTTGTAGGATGCAAACTACTTGAAAATTGTAGGCTCAATACCACTGCTGCTGTCTGTCTTACCTGTAGTTGATCCTATCTGTTCTCACACACTCACTGTATTTCATTCCCTTTACCTCTTCTCTCATGCATGTACTCTGTAATTGTGGTAACCGCAGTAGAACTGTAGTGTACGCGCACATGCTTGTGTGTGAGATATGATGGTCAGACATGCTTAGAGGCCCTGAGTGATAAATTCCCCTGCTCTCTGGATTACTTCCTGTTCTGGAGAGCCCCAGCTCCAAGTCCAGGACCAACTCCCACAGGAAGTGGATACGGATCGGTTAATGGAAAGGAATGTATGTCCCAAGGGGGTGAAAGTGTTCTAAACACTCCCCTGATGTCTCTTTTTTCGTGCTTAATGGGGTAAGGGATGTGTTTTTGCAGTGTAGTTTGTGTTAGAAAGAGCCACAAATGGACAGAAATAAGCACAAGCAATAGAGAAATACAAGAACATAAGAAATGACTCTGCACAAGAAACAATGAGAAAATGTGTGTATGACATACTGGCTTGGAAAGGAAGCAGTATCAAAGCATTTACATTTCCAAATTACCGGTATTTAATTTTCAGTTATTTACCAAAGTCTTAATGTATAATACATTTCATTGTTGTTCACTTGTTTAAGGGCATTTTAATAGAAATCAAATGTATTAAATAAAGACTGTTATTGGTGGTGCACACTACTATATCTGCCTCAGTCTCTATCAAAAGTCCACTCCAGAAATTTTAAATGGTAATCTCACAAGGTTGTCCAAAAGATGTCCCACTTCCAAAAACAGTAAATGCCTAAAACTCACCTTTCTGCTTCAGTGGATAACCTCAAATGGATACTGTAGACTGATACCTTTTAGGAACCATAAAAGCTGTCCTGTGCTCATCCCAAGACAGCCCAGTCTCACAGAAAAAAGATGTTTGCACCTTGTATACAATGAATATCTATGTTCTGTTACATGCATATGTAGCATATCAACATATCAAACCTTCAGTCTAATGCTCTGTATGACTGTACATTTAATTTAACCAAGCCCACCTCTACCACTACATTTTTTGAATAAGATTGATATGTAATAAGTGATTTTACCTCTTTTTTAAACATATTGAGTGTAGCCAATTTCATGTGTGATGTTTGTGTTTTTCACAACAGATTATTAGACTTACTGGGCTCATCAAACGTCTCCTCTTATCTGCAGTCACGTATACAAGTCTGATACAAGTGCAATTTCAAGCCACAGAAAGTTATTAGGCTTTACATTTTTTAAGCTGCAGAGAGTACAGAGACTTTCTGCAAGTACCCACATTACCATACCACATTACCAAGCAATTTTCAAGCCAGATTGTGTTTGGTGCTGTACCAATAAATTTGAATGGAAAGAAATAGAACATGTCTATAGTGGTCCCAGAACTCATGATAATGAGTAATATAATGAGGCTTTGTGGTGGAAGTGGGTGATCAATGGCAGACCGGTCTGTCTGCACTCCTCAATCCCTCACACCAGCTCCTTTAGGAAATGTATTGGGGCTCAAATGGGCCCCTGACCCACTAGGCACTGAAGCCAGAGCCTGCCTGGCAGCAACAGTACAAGTAATGGAAAACAAGGAATGTTTAAGTGTTTTGATTGACAAGAATACCGTAAGCTATATATTCAGATCATTGCTGAACTGAACTTCACAGATGCATTTGTACAGTCACAAGTGTTGAGAGATCACTCAGGGAGTTTATTTGTATCTGTAAGTATTCATTTGATGTTGTAGGTGCTGTTTAAAAAACAAGTATTACATAAGAATATAATTTTGACAAATTTGGACAGAGGAAAACACTAGTTACCTGGAATGTGTGAATGCTCCCCCCTCCAAGCCAACATTCCGCACTCCACATTTTGTTCAGTTACAACAGGGTGTGTGGATTTCTTTCGTTTCTTTTTATAATTTGTCCAGGAAAAAGCTGACAATTGCTTGGCGGTAATAAGCGGCGTTATCAATCTTGAGAATGACAATAGAAGGAAAACCTGTGCTGTGTGCAAGGCAGGAGGTACATTATTGCAACACCACATGCACCACAGTTGCAATACACTGACCTCACTTTTCAATGAAATATATCTGTGAGAGTGTCCGGCTGTGTGTCTGGTTCATATTTATACATCTACACAGCTTGTATAAAGAAACATTCTCTGTTGTTCAATTGTATTCATTATGCAATCACAAACCTAATTCATAACAAATGCAATATAAGAATAACAGGCATCTGATGATGTGCAGAGCTTCCAACATCATCTTCTGGAAACAGATGCATACTACTGAGGGTATTCTCATTATACCCCACATCATTAAAGTTAGCAAAGCACAGCTCCCAGAAACCCCATGCAGATAAACACCAAAAGTGAGTGTTTATGTACAAAGTGATTTGTGTGGGAACCCCTTCAGGTCCCACTGCTCTAGTTTATTTATGTCTCTGCCATATGGACATGTTGCTTCAGACTGTATCATGTTGAGAGGCACAGAAAGCACAAGACCATCAAACAAGCCAAGAACAAATCCTGTTTCCTATTTTTACATTCTCTATGGCAAGGGGAATTATATATGTTCTTTAAAAAATGGTCCTTAAATTGTATAAGTGTTGAGGAGTTACATATAGTACCAGTCAAAAGTTTGGACACAACTCTGCATTTTGACTATTTTCTACATTGTAGAACAATACTGAAGTC
>JAODLJ010000004.1:24909224-24921456 GCA_027576115.1 Cathorops melanopus
ATGACTCAATTTTGTATAAATAGGGGACTACATAGGCGGCAAAATGTAGTTTTTTTCCTGCCATGGAAGTGCACTTGCATACCAAGGAGGAAGCAATTTGCATTACAGCCGTGAATGAGGATTCAAAATGGCGAGTCGCCTCAGCTCAGCTTGGTTTTTCCTTTGGGGCGCTCTCGTTTTCTGTTAGAATTTGGTAAAGAAAAAAATAAATATATTTTTTACCAGCTTAAGGTCAGTCCGTATGGTGAAATACCATGACCTCGGCCTTAAATACTAACCTCGGCCCAGAGGGCCTCGGTCAGTACTTTCAAGACCTTGGTCACCGTATTTCATATATATATATATATATATATATATATATATATACAATAACTGATAAAGACATGTTGTCACAGAAGTGTGAAACCAGAGTTTTTATTTTATTTGTTTGTTTTACTTCTAATACTCAGTAAAAGTTAGATTGTATTTTGATTAAGTTTGGCATTGTTGTTTAGGCCTCATGCTATTTTTTAGAGCGCTCTCAATTATTCATTTACTCTAGTTTTAATTCTTTCTGCTTTGTAGTAATTTGTCTTTGGTCAGCCACATTCAGAATGCATGGAATGGAAACTGGAATAGAGTCATGGTCAAAAGAAGTAAACAAAAGCCTGAATAAAAGAAACTGAGGACCACAGTTGCATAGCAATATGAGGTGCTAAGACCTTGGTCCAGATCATTCTACTATGTTGAGTAATGCTCCATAGTCATTGACTGACTGTGTCAAACTCCAAAACGAGTCAAAAAATTGTAAAACTAATGAAAGGCTAAAGGAATTTTAACACAAATTGTGCATGGGGGAAAAATGGACAGAGTGTTTTAAAACTACAACCAATCTGCTGTTTTATAATATCCATATGGTCCTGTGGTTCTGACCTTTTTTTTTTTGCCTAGCATCAGATGGACAACAGTTATTAATTATACACCAACAAAGTGCAACTACAGTATGTGGCATGTTTAATGTTTATTTGATAAAATGAATACTGGCTGAAAGGGAATATCCACTGAGTGCAAATAATAATGAAAAAGAGTGAATATTTTTTTCTAAAATCTGTGATTTTGCTGGAGCTGGAGCAACACTGTCTTAACAACATAGTCTCAAACAAAATTAAGTTGAGAGATTAAAAGATGAATAGCCTCAGAAAATATCAAATAATACAAACTGAACATCTCTGACACAACTCTACCACTTTAATGTTTAATTTGTCTCATTTGTAAAGAAATTTACCTTGTCAACCTTTCAGATGCAAATGTTTTGATCACAGCTTTATTGAAATCAGACATTATTATTATTTTATCAACAGCTGCTGCACTTTTTAAAAGAAATTCAACTTTGTTTGATACAGCAGGTTTGGCTCCTGTTGCAATTGTCACAATGTGCAAGATGAAAACTAAGTAAACTAGGGGCAGCACGGCGGTGTTGCCTCACAGCAAGAAGGTTCTTTTTTCGAGCACAGCGGCTGATGGGGGCCTTTCTGTGTGGAGTTTGCATGTTCTCCCCGCGTCTGTGTGGGCTTCCTCTGGGTGCAGTTTCCCCCACAGTGCAAAGACATGCAGTTAGGTTAACATGGGGCAGCCATGACCTGAAGGTTGGGCTTAAGTACCCTTGAGACCCAACTGCTCCCCAGGCACTGTAGCATAGCTACCCATTGCTCATTTGTGTGTGCATGTGTGTGTTCACTGCTTCAGATGGGTTAAATGCAGAGGAGGAATTTCACTGTGCTTGAGTATGCATGTGACAAATAAAGGCTTCTTCTAATGTCATTAACTGTCCAGTCCACTGCCCCGTCTCCACTCACAGGCAAAGTGTTAATAGGCTAAACATGGGGCAGCATGATTTGTGCCCCAATCATCCTCTATTAGCTCTTGCTGAAGTTCTCTATGTGTGACCACTACATGCAATAATAACTAAAGAACTAAATTGGACAGTGAGTTTGCTGCCCCATGACTGAGCAAAATCTACGAAAGTAGATCAATGGAACATTGGCTTATATCTGTCAAATAGCAATATCTTTTTGTGGTCATGCAAAACAGATAATTAGTATTTAAACAATTTAAAATAAGGACTTTATAACAAATAATTAATGTTTATTGAACATTTGTACATGGTTGGACTCTGCCCCACTTACCACTATGGACAAGATGCCACTGAATTTCACTTAATATAACTGCAACGTATTTTATTATATACATATTTTTATCACAGTAAAATAATTTTACCAGTTCTGACACTTCTATTATGATTGTTTAATCCTTATAGGTTTTGATCTCTCACATTCATTAAGAAATCAACAGGAAAATACCTTCATTTGTCCAGTGGCTTGATATATCAAACATGAGAAAGTAAATGCATGCAAAACTTTCTTTTATTGAAGGGGATATTGGAGCAAGTGGAATAACACTCAACAGCAACTGGAAGATAGAGTGGCAAATAAAGCTTTTTGTCCTCCCCCTACCGTCCCAATTTGTATCAGTGGTAATTATCACAGTGGTGACATCCTCGCCTTTCATCTCTTCCGTCACATCACATGGTGAGCACCAGTCAGTGGCACACATGCCACTGTGCCACATCTGCTATGCCACAGTATCAGCACTCAGTCCTGCTGGCAACATACCCACACAAAAACAATACCGAACGTGTCTTATATAGTGAGACTAAATAGCACCTTATGACTGAATTAAATGCTTATGGCTGCTTTGTGTGCTAATAATTTGTTACTTTTGTCTCATTTTGTCTCAACAAGCTAAAATACATGAAAGGTAAAGAAATACATAATGCAAGCAAAATTACCTTCACTGGGTCTTTACTGCCAAGTCAAATGTACGTTATAATAACTGAATGCTGTATTCACACTGGTGCTGCTTCATATCTGTTTCAGTGTTGTTTGTTTGTTTTTTCTTTGTTTACGGTGCTCTGACCTAAATATATTTAAATTCTTATTTTAAATCTTTATTTCAATTTATTTTATTATTGCTAATTGATATCAGCTTTTGTCCTGCTACCTGTTTTTCCACCATTTTAAATAAAACATGATCATTATTGTTAGTAAGGTGTAGGGCCACCACGAGCCACCAGAACAGCTTCAGTTTGCCTTGGTATAGATTGTATAAGTGTCTGCAACTGCATTGGAAGGATGGACAACATTATTCCAAACAAAATTATTTTTGTTAGAGTTATGATGATTGTGGTAGAGATTTGGGATGAGGGTTACTGTGAAGACCACAGAATATGATTTACCTCATTTTTATACTCATAAAACCATTCAGGGAGCCCTCGTGCTCTGTGGATGAGGACAATGTCATCTTGGCAAGACCACTTTCATCTGGATAGAAATGTTTCATTATTGGAAAGAAGTGATCAGTAAGAATAACTCTGTATTGATTTGCAGTAACTCTTCCCTCTAAACAGACGAGTAAATGCAAACCATGTCAGCAAAATGCCCCCACAGCAAAGCCCAGCAGAGCCTCTGTGATTTATTATTTGGGCCCGGGCACTGTAGGTGCAAAGCCCTATTGTTTTTGGCATGTTTTTCTTTTGGCATGTTTTTCTTCTTATATGTGTGATTTATTTATTTATTTTCCCTCTGCAGAAAAACTTCATTTTTGAGGCACTTGCAATGGTCAAAAACTCACGAATTTTGGCACACTGATCAAATGTGCATAAAATCACAAAGTTACACTGAGCAAGGGACTTGGCATCGTCCAGGAGCTCTACAGCGTGCCCGAGAACAAGCTATGGTTGAGATGAAGTTGCTCAGATCAGCACGAGATTTGGTGTGATTGATCGTCTTGTGATACAGGACAAAGTTCACTTAGTTGTATTTGATTCCACTCAACAGGAAGTCAGCCATGTTGGATGGAATGTGGGATTTTGAAATGTTCTCATGCTGCTTTGAGGGGCTTACGATGGCTAAAAATTCATGAAATTTTGCAGATACATTTGTCCTATGATACAATTTGAGGTGATATGGTAAATTAGTCTAGGGGGGCTTCATTAACTCCATAGTGCCACATAGTTCACAAGTACAGCTTTGACACCTTGGAAATATTCGAAAACTCATGAAATTTGGTACACCCGTCAGTCATGTGCACAAAACCTCAGCCACAGGGGCTTGACTTCAGATGTGTCCGGGGGACTCCATAGCACCCCCATATGTCATGGAGACTCCTGTACGGTATATAGTTTCACCTATCCATATCAAATTTGGTAGGTGTGTGGAGTGCCCCTAGATGAACAAAATTACATATACATTGCATCAGCCATACTCAACAGGAAGTGAGATATTTTTGGTTTTGTGCGTTTTGACATGTTTTACTTTTTAACGAACTCCTCCTAGGCGGTTTGTTGGATCCATGCCATATTTGCTATACATCATGTCAAGATGTTGTTGATATTAAACTTTGAAGGGATTTGCAAAATGTCACAAGATGTTGAAATGGCGAACCAATTAATTTATACGTTATGCCACACAAACAGAAAGTGAGTCATAAATTCACCATGTATTGCGTGATACAGCTCAAACTTCACAGGTTATAGGATAACATGGTTCGAAAGATATCCACCTGCCCAAAGACACCCTTTGGGTATAATGCCACCATTTGGACATGGACAGTAATGACTCTATTGCCAAAACACATTATATTTTGATGTACTCTTCCAAGGCAGTTTGTTGGATTCATGCCATATTTGGTACACGTCATGTCAAGATGCTGATTTTAAATTGCAAAGGGATTTACGATATCTTGCAAGATGCTGAAATGGTGAACCAATAAATTTGTTATGCCACACGAACAGGAAGCATGTCAAAAATTCACTATGCATTGCCTGATATGGCTAAAAATTCAGAAGTTATAGGATACGATGGTTCTGATGATATCCACATGCCCAATTTGACCCTCTGGTATAGTGCCACCATTTGGACCTGGACAGTAATAATTCCATTGCCTAAAAACTTTGAATCATGAAATTTGGTACACACATCAGTCCTGGCCACCACTTCTCAGGGACAGAGGCTTGGCCCCAAATGTGTCCATTGGACTCCATAATGCCCCCACGCCATTAAGATTTCTGCCCAGTATATAGTTTCACCTATCCATGCCAAAACTGGTAGGTGTGTGGGGTGCCCCAAAATAAAATATCGCTAGCGGCTATTATTATTATTACTATTTTGCTGCTGCTGTTGTTGTTTTCTCCTCTTGTCTGTCAGCTGACATACTCCAATAAAAATACTTGTACCTTTGCATAGATAACAAACAAAAGAAAAAAAATCTGCTTTTTGTTTTAATTAAGGCCATATCCGAACCCTAAACATTAATATACGTTTTGCTCAAATAAAATTAACATCTGCCCAGCCTCTTAGGAGATAGTGTTTTCAAAAAGAAATACATTGAAAAGCCTTTTGGAAAATCTCCAAAACTGAATGCATAAATATGTATCCAACAGCCTCAAAAGGGCAGTGTTTTGTTTATACTAGATGCAGTATCTTCTGCACAATCATGCCTATTGCAAATTAAATTATTATGTCTTATTCATATCACTTCTAATCAGAAATAATCTGTTGGTATGGATGCAGCCAAACAAAACTCAGAATAGTAAATATATTTATGAAATGAAATGCTTAAATCTACCTTTTTCCTGAAAAATCAAAGCTGTGTAAGCACTGATTCATTCTAGATGGCTCACTCACAGGACAAGTAGGAACAAGCTAGTTCACTCAAACACACCGCTTGTTAGAGAGCGGTCCTTTTTAACTTAACAGAACTATACTGCCCTCTTTTGGTCCTGAAGAATCACACGGACAAGAGGTCATGGCCAAGAAAAAAAGTGATATTCTATGCTTCCAAGTTATAGGAATCATATTAGAAACAATTTATGGAACATTGTTTATTGTTCACCATGACAAAAGGTTAGATGATAAGAAAATATAATAGCACATGCCTAAAGAGAAGTGATCATTTTTGGACTACTTTTTGATCCCTTCTGAATGCCTTTTAATTTATTTGTGGTTACTTCTATTGTTTTCAAACTTGTTTCATAGTTGTGTTAATTTTGAGAAATATGGGATGAATTAAAAGAAAATGCCAACACTCAGCTCCTGTTTCCCCTATGACCCTGATGGATAAACAGTATAGATGATGGATGGATGGACTTCCCTTTGAAGTGTTTCATGTTTGATGGTTTGCAAGCAGCAGTTGTGTAGATGCATTAAAATATCATTTTCAGCTGTCGATGCATTTACATAATACATTCAGCCAAAAAATCAGATTGTTTGTCTTTACCCACCATCTTGCTGCACAGGTAGTCCGATATACAAGGGTATGCTACAAGACTCATCAGCCTGTGTGTTGTTCAGAAATGTTCTGACAGCAAAAATCCAAACGCCACCTGCTATCTACTAGACAGAGAAGGTATGTGATTGAAATCAGGCATATAGTGCTATGAGTGTATGCCACAATTAAGAAATTTAAACTAGTTACACTGTTAACATTAAGTTACAGTGATATGGATAACAGCATCACATAAACTGCTATGTCCAGTTGTGGGACAATATTTAAAATACTTACGAAAAATATGAGGGATATGATGTTTAAAACAAGAGCAGTCTTGTACAGAACACACATCCCATATGAATGTATTAGCTTACACATGTGTCATTTATATTGTATATACACTATGTCCTGTTACTGTAAGATGTAATGTTATTTTCTTGTGAAGCTGTAAGCAGATAATAAAAACAATAATATTGGATCGTATGGTTATTGCACTGAGAATATTTCAAACCTTATACATTAAAATGCTGACCTTTTCTTACATTTTCCTCACTGCCTGTTTTTCTTTATGCCTATCGGGATCATTGGCATTCAGTACAAGCTCCATGGGCTGCATTACATTGCTAATCTTTTATGCTTTGTTGTGAGTTAGATGATCTTCTGACCCCTGTAATGCTCTGCTCTGACTTTGGGAACAAATTGTGGCACAGCCTTTTCCACCTGTACCCAGATGTCCCTACCAGCTGCAAAGCCACAGAGCAGGATAGACTAAACAACCACCAGCTAATCCTGTCTTGCATGTCTATGAAGAGCAGACACGATCAAATCTCCAAGCCTAGAATAAAAATGCAATTTGGATCCATTTCCTAATCTCCCCACGCAGACAAGTGAATACAATGTGCCTCAGCCAAGTGTAATGCTTTATGATGTTAATAAGGTTAATGCTTTAATGCCATTATGCTTATAGTGGCGTAAAGACATAGTGCAAAAGCCAAGTAATACAAAGGCTATTCTTCAACATTATATCAATACACACCATTTATTTCTAGTAGAATATTAGGCTATTGATTCGAAGTGTTCTTGTTAGACAGTTCTGTAGATGCTGTACCATGTCACTCTTGTACTTATATTACAATACAGTATGTGTCACCTGACCAAGCATGTTTTAAGTTTGTTGATGTCCAGAGATTGCAAATTAGTTTTTAACAAAATATTGCACAAAGATCGGATTATGAATTATTAATGAAAATGAAGAAAATGAATGTTATTACTATGAAAACTGTTATTAATTATTAGTATTGGTTATTAATTCTAAGTACAGTATTGCTGTTATCTTAGCCTAAGTGCAAGCATGTTTCAAGCTTTAACGGCAAATAACTGACTAATGAAAATAGGTAAATGTGTTTAAAATATGGCAAAAAAAAAAAGAAAGAAGAAGAAGCATGAAACAATTTGGGAACTGCGCGTTAACGTCAGTGCCCAGAGACACAAAAGAGGTTAAGCAGTGTAAGATTTCTGCTCAAATCCATTCAGATGTTCTAGTACCCAAAGTCTGCCATACAAAATGACTGTTCAGTACACTGACATCACCTTTTAGTTAAAGCATCTTGATAGTGACCGAAATGTTTGACTAGAAGCAGGCATGAGGTTTTCTTACCTCAAACAGCAAATGTATTATTGCATTTTCGTTTTTTATCTCTGGAACATCACCTAGCAAAATGTAGTGTTGTGATGGAGTGAGGTGTTGTCCTCACTATTTTGAGTAAGGACAATTTTCTCTTTTTGTCCAAAAATTGTCACCAATTTACATTCTCCTGCCTGTTTTTATCTCTCATTTTCTTTTTGAAAACCCCATTTGACATGAGATGAACAAAGACAGAACAGGAAATAGGAATAACAGGTAACTAAGCAAACTTCACCATATTTGTGTGCTATGTACTTGATGTTATTCCCAGTTCTACAAGAACGCAACTGATCCTTCACCCTTTCGATTGCTCTCCTTCTATCCTTGCACAAAAATGATCAATGACTATGCATCTGGTAAGGAAGGATGACAAAAGGCCGATTTACCAGCATGGCCACAGACACGACCAAAACACCAGATATGCCACTGACATTATGCTACCTAGTGTCATAGAGTATTCATTTAATATGCGCTTGGGTGTTTACATTTGTATCAGCAAGAGTCTAAGCATAGGCTCAAGTTTGCAAATAAAATTGTTTCCATCTGAATGTTTTTCAGATCCTCAGTCCACCTACAGTCACCTCCAAAAGTATTAGAAAGACAAGGCCAATTCCAATGTTTTTTGTTTGTTTGCTTGCTTGCTTGTTTTGCAATATGATAAGACAGATAAGAATGTCAGCTTTCATTTCCTCACACATCTAAACTTTTGTTTGAACCCACCAATTTTTCAAGTGATCAAAAATATTGGAAAATGTGACTGACAGGTGTTTCTTGTTGCCCAGGTGTGTCCTGTTAGAACAATTGCTTAAACAAAGAATAGCTCTGAATGCCTACTCTTGGTTTGAGCCCTGGGTTTCACCTGTGAAGACAGTGTTTATTCATAAATAGAATTAAACAATATGAAGGTAAGAGTGCTGTGTATGGGAGAAAAGCAAAGCATTTTGAAGTTGCGAAAAGAGGGGAAATAGATCAGAGTCACTGCAAAAGCATTGAGCATAGCCAATACAACAAGTTGGAATGTCCTGAAAAAGAAAGAAACCACTGGTGTACTAACATGCAGGCATTGAACAGCTTGGCCAAGAAAAAAACAGCAGTTAATGACAGAAATATTGTGGGAGCTGTGAAGTTAAAGCTCAAAAACAACATCCAGTGACATCACCAACCTCCACAAGGCAGGGGTGAAGGCATCACAATCCAGTGTTTGAAGAAGACTTCAAGAGCAGAAATATAGACCCCTTGCAATGACGTCACACTTACATTAGCAACTGTTGCTACCCTTGTCCTGGGGGACAAGCAAACTTTGTTTACATACTGAAGACAAGTGATATTGAAGAAGTCAGACAACTGTATTTCAAAGAAAACTACAACTAAAAAGCTTTACTACCAAATTATCTAAGTCAGAAAGAAGCAAAGGATAGATATACGCAGAAATTAGAGTTTATTAGTGGTTATGATCCTTACAAAATTCCTCAAAACAGTTGGAGTGACGATGTAGATTTGTGGGGTAGCATTACCCTACATAGATGTTGGAACATACCTTCTCACTGTATTTTCTCTGTTTTAATGGGTTTTTTTTTTTTAAAAAAACATATCATTTGCTGGAAGAGAAGAGCAGGGAGGATTGAGAATCAAGCAGCTGTGGTATATTTACACCTGATACTAAAACTTGTAGCATCCTAGTAATCATTGCAAAGACGAGTACAAAAAGCCCAAAATTTCCTACTTACCCAGGCATAAACAGTACAGGATTTATCTTGTAATGTCTTGATCCCCAGATGTTTAACCCAGCCACATATAAAAAGTTGTATGCCTCTATACTCTTCCATGTTTTCATCTGTTGGTCCATGTAGAATGATGTCTACAACACCAGGTAGTTTGAGATGTCAGGGAACTCAATGGATGGATAATTTTCCAACTCATTGGAAAAATCCTTCCTTACTACTGTGCAATCTATCCCATCGCAAAGAGCAATTTTCTGAAGGTATCTTGACTGTGAATTGACCTCTAAATTGTGAAAATAGTCAGAGATGGTTTCATTAGCTCTTTACATGCCGGTAGCCAAATTGGTTTGCCTGACTACCACTTCATTCACTGGAATTAAATTTGCAAGCAAAAGTCATGTGACTGAATACAATCTATTCTATTCCAGGGTAACCACTCGCAAAGAATGACTGAAAAACCTTTAAATCCATAGATCATCAGTGAAAAAAATGGCAGGATCATGGCTGCGCACTGCAATTATGTGGCAGGCCTTGGAGAGAGCTGTCCTCACATAGCATCATTGTTGTAGACTATCGAAGTTGGAGTGAAATACAGGGATTCATTGACAGGTACAGGTTAAAAGGCGTACTGGGTTCTTCCTACTGTTGTGAAAAAATCTTCTGCTCCTGGATTAAAGATATTTAATTTCTAAAGAAATGCCCAAGTCAAGTTCCAAAGGCACAATCAGAAGTTCAAGACTAAGTTCCAGGGAGATGGTACTACCTTTTATCTTTTTCTCTATTTGAATGATTGGAACAACCAAAAACAGTGCAAAAATTTACCATATTTAAGACAGATTAAGCCTTGTTTACAGGAAAGAGGGTGTCCAGTTGTTCTCCAGGAGAAATTATCACATGATGCATGATGTCATGTGCAAGGGGTCTATAGAGGCCATGCCACAAGATGCAAACCACTCATCAGCCATAAGAATTGGAAGGCCAGATTGGAATTCACAAAGAAATATAGAGATGAGCCACAAAAGTTCTGGAACAAAGATTCACTTCTACCAAAGTGATGGCAAGACCAAAGTGTGGAAAATGAAATGATCTGCTCATGATCCAAAACATACAAGATCATCAGCCAAGTACAGTGTCATGGCTTGGCTGCTTCTGGAATGATCTCACAAATCTTTATTGATGATGCAACTCGTGATGATAGCAGCAGAATGAATTCAGAAGAATGTAGAATTAATTCTGTAGAATTCAGTCAACAGAAATATTCTGTCTGCCAATTTACAGAGAAATGCATCCAATCTAATTGAGAAGAACAATGACCCAAAACACACTACTGACACAACAAAGGACTTCATCAGCAGTTTAAAGGGATCCTCCAGTGGATTTATTCTCAAACTTATTTGAAGTAAAAGTAGTCGCAGATTTCAAAAATCATTTTCAGAGACCAAATAGTGTTTGAGAAAAATGGATTTTCTTTAAAATGCCAGATGGGCTTGACATATGTGATGACATTATGTAGTGGTCACTCGGAGCAGCTCATCTGTTTACATCACAGTTTTGCTAGTTTTACAAGTATTTTACAGAATTTATCAGTTTTTAAATAAGTATGCCTCATTGTATAGCATGTAAATGCCACAATGATGCTAAAAAGAAAGCATAAGCTGGAACTAGACTGTATTTCCACAGAGAGAAAATGCAAAGTGTGCTTCCTTAGCTGTGGCAAAGTGTCACCAAAAGAAACTTGATCAGACCTGAGACCTTATGCTGCAGTTTTTTTTTACATGATCTACAAAAAGGGTGTGGCAAAATGTGTGTACAGTGTGTGTGCCTGTGCGCTCTAAAATCTTGGTTTAAAATGGCTGAACTCGCAGTATGACATGACACTTTGTGCTTTAAACTCTTTTTTTTTATTTTTTACATGATCTACATGGTGCTGGGTAGATTAACAGAGAGACATACTTGATTTAATCCCTTCGTCTCTTCGAGGAGCATAGGTTATCCTCTATCACTCGCCATTTATGTTGGTCTTTGGCTGCTGTCTCCATCTTTGTCCAATCTAGTCCAATGGTCCTGGCTTCAGCTTCTGTTGACCACCTCCATGTGTTCTTTGGTTGTCCTGGCTTCCTTTTCCCTTGTGGGTTCCAGTGCAGGGCATGTCTGGTGATGTTGCTAGCTGGCTTCCGTAAGGTGTGTCTGATCCAGCTCCACTTCCTCCTCTTAATCTGGTTCTCTATCCAATCCTGTCTTGTCCGCTTCCATAATTCCTTGTTGGAGACACAGTTCTCCCACTTTAAGTTGAGAATATTCCTCAGGCATCGACTGACAAAGGTCTGAAGCCTGTTTGTCAATGCTTTGGTCATTCTCCATGTCTTGTAGGCATACAGAAGGACAGACTTCACATTGGTGTTAAAGATATGCAGCTTGGTCTTGTAGCTGATCACCCCAGATCTCCACACTGAAAAAAGTAACCTATAGAATTTACCCAATAAATCTGAGGTAACAATTTGCATTGACTTGTTTGGGGTAG
>JAODLJ010000004.1:24964667-24976844 GCA_027576115.1 Cathorops melanopus
TAAAACATGAGCTAATTTTATCCCTAATCTATCCCCATATATATATAAGAACCATACTCTTAATTTAATGGGTCATGGAGAGAGAGAGAGAGAGAGAGAGAGAGAGAGCCTATAGCATGTTGAAGCCATTGGATGACACGTAAATGTCATTTAATTTTTTTTATTTATTTTATTTTTTTAATACCAAGTTAAGACAGAATGATGTGGTGCAGTAACACTTGCACTGTTCTGTAGAAGGGTTATAACATTCACTTATCTATTAAAACTTTCTATGCTAAACTTTCTATTACAGCATTTTATATCATATAAAATTCTTGAATGAACAGAAACAATTGTCACATTCCCTCTATCTATTATGTACCTACACTTGTGTACAGACAAATGATCTGGGATGGGTTTCCTGAAAGCCTCATAAGGCTAAGAGCATCTTTAACTGACTCTTGAAAATCATCTTGATGCTAATGTGGTTTTCCTGAACAGCATCATATCCAAAGTAGTATTTTAGTTTGCTCTTAACTTATTCACTCTTTCACACCAAAGAACGGCTCACTTGCACCCAAATATTCAAATGCACATGCACCTCCGAGGGACTCTTACAATCAGTGGGCAGAATATGCTGCCGGTGTTAAATTATTTTTCTTATACATTGCAAGTACATTGAGGTAATTATTAAATAAATAGATTCAAAACATTATGAATATATTTCAATATGTTATGGAATTACATATTGATATCATAATGTCACATTGATATTGCCACATTTTTTCTATTATCTAATTGCCATAAATGAGACAACTTGCTGCACCTGTAACCTTGTTGTGGTAAATCCCTGATGTGGGTGGCGTACAGAAGCATGGCAGGCGGGAACTGAAGTTCTTACAAACTTTTATTTTTGAAGTGTAGGTCGAGCCTTTCAGCTGATTCATTCCCACACACGCGCGCACACACACATGCATTCTGGTTGGGAGCCTTTTTTCTCTGCTCTCCCCCTCCTTTTATGCTCCGTCCCTGTAACTAACACGCACATGTTAATTGACAGCAGGTGGAATGACTTAGCCACTTGCCTTCCTTGACCCCACCCTCCATTCACAGACTACTGCTTGGCCATGCCCCCACTGCCACATACCCCCACCGCCCGACTCAGGCCGGGGAGCCGTCCAGCCTGAAGTTGACTCCCCCCTGAAGGAACAGGAAGTCTGCCACCACCATCTGTGCCCCTGGCCTGTGGATCACCTCAAACTTAAATGGCTGGAGGGTGAGATACCAACGGGTGATCCGCGCATTGGCATCCTTCATGCGGTGGAGCCACTGGAGGGGTGTGTGGTCCGAACAGAGGGTGAAAGGGCGCCCCAGCAGGTAGTATTGGAGGGCAAGGACCACCCACTTGATGGCAAGACACTCCTTCTCTATCATGCTGTATTTGCTTTCAGTCATTGAGAGTTTCTGGCTGATGTACAGCACGGGGCCCTCCTTGCCCTCCACCTTCTGGGACAAAATGGCCCCCAGCTCTCTGTCCGATGCATCAGTCTGCAAAATAAAGGGGAAAGAAGTCAGGGGAGTGTAAAAGTGGCCCCCACGCAGTGCAGCTTTTACCTCAGAGAAGGCCTGTTGGCACTGCTCCATCCCTGTAACAAACACACACACATTAATTGACACCTAGTAATTCACCTTTTCTGCAATTTGTCTCCATATTTTGACTTTTCAGGTGCTGTGACACTGCTAAGTATTTTTTATTTGTATAGATGTGAGTCACAATAACTGCTGTCTTTTTGCCTTTACTCTCATTCTTTTCTAAGTCAAAATAGCTTCCAAATCTGACTTTCTGCTTTCACTCCCATCATTCATTTCATGCTCCCACTGTCTGTGCACTTGAACTTTTATGGAGTTTTGTGGGCATTACTAGATGTGAATGAGCTGTGTTGAACATACGCTTGTGATTACAAAGAAAATCAGCATTTTTGAATCTGTTGTAAATCTGTCAAATTTTTTGTTTGTTTGTTTGTTTGCCATATGCAAACATTTACACACAACTATGCTAAAAGAATGATTGAGGGCCATTGTTTATGCATTTTGCATATCAGAACATATCAGAACTCCTTAAAAAAAACATACAAAACATAACTGTGGAAGCAGGGGCATGGTCAAGTATCAGCTGTGAGAGGCGAGAGGCAGGTTGAACCAGCAGGTAATATATGATGAGGTGAACCTGTGTCAAATTACTGGCTGCCCATTAACCTGTGTCTCTGTATGCCTTGCATACAGTCAAGAACGAGAGAGAGTGCTGTGTCACTCAGCATGTGTGTTTGTGTGTAAGCAGACATTAGTTGTCACTGAAAAGTGTCAAAAATAAAATAACTCACCAATTCTGAAGCCTGCTTCCAGTTCCTCTGTTCCCCCACAAGTTAAAGCATTGTTAAACTGGTGCTGAAACCCGGTACTGAGGAATGAACATGGCTATGGGTTCCAAACCAGTCCAAGAGCTCCTCCAAATGCTCACCAACGACCTCCAATGCCAGAAGCATCTCCTTGTCGTGCTATCCATGGATCAGGGCTGGCACTTCCAAGCTGTGCTTGAAGCCCAGGAAGAGGACCAGCAGGTGATACAGAGCTGGATCCAGTCTGTGGGTGCTCCAGCCACCATTCCTGTGGCCAGTGTGCCTGTCCAGCTGGTGAAGATGGGGCCACAGGATGAACCTGATGCTTTCATCAAGCTGTTCGAGTGTGTCATGGAGGTGAGCTCGTGGCCAGCCTCACAGTGGGTGGCTTGCCTACTGCCACCCCTGTCGGGGGAAGCCCAGCTTGAGGCTTAGCAGCTCTTGGTCACCAACAGGCTGGAGTACCCCCACCTGAAGTGAGCTATCCTATAGCAGGTCGGCTGCAGCCCAGAAGAGCAGCGCCAGCACTCACTGGCTTACGGCCATTTGTGTTTGCCCAACAGCTCTGGGATGCCTGCCGACAGTGGCTGCTGGCTTGCAAGTGCAACATCGAATACATCATTGAGCGAGTGACACTGGAGCAGTTTGTGGCCCAGGTGCTACGTGAGACATCAGCGTGGATCCAGTGTCACTGAATGACATTGCTGGAGGAGGCGGTCCTGCTGGCCAAGGATCATCTGACAGGAATTTTGGAAGCAGGCCCTGTTACAACTTCCTCTCTCTCTTTCTTATGTTTGCTTTCTCCTTCTCCCCCTCCCTCTCCTCACCCTTCCCGTCCCCCAGCCCCACAGAGACAGGGGCCAATTCCTCCTAAACCCACTCCTCACACTCGTGTCTGTCCTCATGTTTATACTCTCCCTTCTCCTTCTGTGTCTGGGCTGGCATTAACCCCCCCCCACACACACACACACACACACACACACACAGATGAACTCATCCATGCCCACCAGAAATGAGAGTGAGCCCAGGCAGGTCTGTAGGGAAGGCGGTGAATCAGCACTTCTGCAAGGAGGCAGGACTACTGATTCGAGTCCCTGATGCACCTCAGGCAGGCTTCCCCTGATTGAGTGGGGCATACAGGATAATTGTGAGTGTGCAAGGGAGTACACATCAGGCTTTGGTGTATTCGGGTTGTAATCAGACCTCCATACATCAAAGCCTGATTCAATGCAGGGCACTGGGGAATGCACGTTTGGTGAAGGTGAAGTGTGTGCACAGTGATATACACCGATATCCACTAATGCCCATCACAATCCACTTCCAGGGAGAAAAACAGTATAAAGGCAGTGATTAGTCTGAGCCTCACTCACCCGCTGATCCTGGGGACCAATTGGCCAGGGTTTAAAACATTAATGAAGCAGATAGTAGTGAGTGGGTCCCGCAGTAGTACGTCGGGGGATATCCTGCCACAACATTGGATGGGGAGGCAGTCCCAGGACCATCCGCATCAGCATCACATCATGATGACACAGAGAAGGGAGAGAGCCCTCCTCTCTTTCTGGGGAATCCCTTAGGGGACTTCCCATTGGAGCAGGTGCATAATGAGTCCCTGAGACACTCTTTTGACCAAGTGAAAGTAATTGATGGCCAAATCCTCCAACCTAACATTGCACTTTCCTTCCTGTACTTTTGTATTATTAAGGATAGGCTGTATCAAGTGACAAAGAACACTCAAACTGAAGAAAACATGACACAGCTGTTGGTCCCAAAGAGCCGCAGGGAACTTTTATTCCATGTGGCTCATCATAATCCTATGGCTGGGCATTTGGGGCAGGATAAAACATTAAATCATCTCATGGCCCATTTCTATTGGCCAGGGTTCACGCCAATGTCCGCAGGTGGTGTGCAGCATGTCGCGAATGCCAGCTGGTAAATCCAGCAGCCACAACAAAAGTGGCATTGCATCCATGACCACTGATGGAGATCCCCTTCAAAGGAATTGGCATGGATCTCATCGGGCCATTAGATCAATCTGCATGTGGGTATCACTTTGTATTAATCATAGTGGATTATGCAACACGATATCCAGAAGCAGTGCCACGCCGCAATATCTCAGCATATAGTGTTGTGGAGGCAGTCTTCCACGTTATCTCCCGAGTCAGGATTCCAAAAGAAATCCTGACTGATCAAGGCACTACTTTAATGTCACACACACTGCACAAATTGCATGAATTATTGGGGATTAAATTGATTTGTACTAGTGTTTATCATCTGCAAATGGACAGGCTGGTCAAATAATTTAACCAAACACTTAAGAACATGATTCATAAGTTCATTCACGGGGTTGCTAAAAATTGGGGCAGGTGGCTTGACCCTCTTTTGTTTGCAGTGCGCAAGGTCCCACAAGCCTCCATCCAGTTTTCCCTTTCTGAGTTGCTGTATGTGAGCAAGCCCTGTGGTGTCTTAGACATAATTAGAGAAAATTGGGAGGAGGGACCTTCTCAAAGAGAAAATGAAATTCAATATGTTCTTGACCTG
The DNA here is from genome assembly GCA_027576115.1 of Cathorops melanopus. Classification (NCBI taxonomy): domain Eukaryota; kingdom Metazoa; phylum Chordata; class Actinopteri; order Siluriformes; family Ariidae; genus Cathorops; species Cathorops melanopus. Next base: position 24,969,581 of record JAODLJ010000004.1, read on the forward strand.
AAAGCAAAATTCCATGCACTGAGTCACATAACCCAGGAGAATTTGCTACAGGCCCAAGAAAGTCAAGCTTGCCTGTACAACAGAGGGGCATGGCTAAGGGAATTTGCACCAGGAGATAAAGTCCTCATTTTACTGTCCACCTTAAGTTCAAAATTGCTCGCCAAGTGGGAAGGGCTCTTTGAGGTCAGATGGTGAATTGGGGAGGTCAACTATGAGGTCAAACATAGGTAGGGGCTACATTTCAAATTTACCACCTCAATCTCCTGAAACCATGGAGAGAGGAGGTTCCTGTGGCTCTGGTGATAGTAGTTCTGGAGAGGGTGGAGCTGGGACCAGAGGTAAGTCTTAAAAGGGTGGCCCAATTCACCCCAGTCCCCTGTGGAGACCACATTTCACCATCCCAGAGAGCACAGGTTATTAGATTGCAGAAGGAATTCTCTGATGTGTTCTCGCCCATTCCTGGTCGCACTAACCTCATAGAACACCCCATTGAGACTCCCCCAGGGGTGGTGGTGTACAGCTGCCCATCTTGGCTCCCCAATCACAAGAAAAATGTGGTTTGGGATGAACTCTAGGCTATGCTTGAGGTGGGAGTAATTGAGGCATCGCACAGCGACTGGAGCAGCCCAGTGGTCTTGGTTCCCAAGACCGATAGGTTGGTCCAGTTCTGTGTGGACTATAGAAAAGTCAGCATCATGTCTAAATTTGATACATATCCAATGCCTTGCTTTGATGAACGATCAGTTAGGCACAGCTTGCTTTTATTCAACACCGGATTTAACAAAGGGATATTTGCAGATCCCCTTGACTCCATTATCCCTCGAGAAAACAGCCTTTTCCATTCGGTTTGGCTTACACCAATTTGTCACCCTTCCTTTTGGGTTGTTTGGGGTTCCAGTGATGTTTTATTGTCTCATGGACCGAATTCTCCATCCCCACAATGCATATGTGGTGGCCTACTTCGATGACAATCATTTATAGTAATGATTGGGAGCAGCATTTACAGTATCTTAGAGTGGTTCTGAGGTCGCTGAGGTGTGCTGGGCTCACAGCAAACCCAAAGAAGTGTGCAATTGGATAGGTGGAAATACAGTATCTGGGCTTTCACTTGGGTCATGGGCAGGTGCATCCCCAAATTGATAATACTGCAGTGATTGGGGCCTACCCATGACCTAAGACCAAAAAGGGGGTGAGGTGGTTACTGGGGCTGGCTATTATAAGTGATTCGTGCCTAACTTTTCGGACGTCACCAGCCCACTGACTGACCTCACTAAAAAGGGGGCACCAGATCTGGTCCCGTGGACAGAGCCATGTGAATGGGCTTTTGCTCAAGTAAAAGCGGTTTTATGTGGGGGCTCGTTGTTGCATTCTTCTGACTTTTCTCTCCCTGTTGTTTTACAGACCAACACATCAGACAGAGGGCTGGTGGCCATTTTGTCCCAGGTGGTGGAGGGGGAGGAGCATCCTGTGCTGTACATCAGCTGCAAGCTCTCCATGCAAGAGTCGAAGTACAGCACAATAGAGAAGGAGTGTCTGGCCATCAAATGGACAGTCCTCACTCTCCGGTACTACCTGCTAGGATGCCCATTCACCCTCTGTTCCAACCATGCTCTGCTCCAGTGGCTCCACCACATGAAGGATGCCAACACGCAGATCACTCATTGGTATCTGGCCCTTCAGCCCTTTAAATTTGAGGTGGTCCACAGGCCGGAGGCACAGATGGTGGTGGCAGATTACCTCTCTCACTGGGGGTTCAGCTGCAGGCCGGACAGCTTCCTGGCCTGAGTCGGGTGGTGAGGGTATTTGGCACTAAGGGCGTGGTTAAGCGTTGGCTGTGAACGGTGAGGAGGCAGGTTGAACCAGTAGGTAACATGTGATGAGGTGCCTCTGTGTCAAATTACTGACTGTGTCTCTGTGTGTCTTTCAGACACCCAGGAGCGAGAGAGACAGAGTGCTATGTCACCCCATGTGTGTGTTTGTGTGCAAGTAGACATTATTCATCACTGAAAAGTGTCAAAAATAAAAGAACTCACCTATTCTGAAGCCTGCTTCCAGTTCCTTTGTTCCCCCACAAGTTAAAGCATTGTTACAAGCACCTTTTAAGAATAATTCAGCTTTTCATGTTGGGAGAAAGAAGGCTTGTACATATAATTCCAAGAACACCATACTCAGTGAAGTAGGGATGTGGGATCATCATGGTATGTGGCTACTTCTCTGCAAACAATACTGAGGCATTACATGTCATTGAAGGAAATATGAATAGATTGATACCAGGACATATTAAACCAAAATTTAATCCTTTTTAGGTCATTTTCACATATAGCCCTTTTTAAACGAACCAAACTCAGTCCTCTTAAAGTGGACCAAAAAGTGGACCAACAGAAAACAGACTTCATTCTTTTTGTGTTCACATTCGTGAGTTAATTTAAAAAAGGTCTTAGTTCTCTTTCTGTTCCATTTCAATTCTTATGGGGCCTCAGTCCTCTTTCTGTTCACACCATAGTTCCTCTGGAGGTGCATTCATTTTTTAATTCAAATGACTTGACAGTCAACATAAACAGCCAGTCTCAGTTGGGGAGGAACTATAAAATATGGCAGTCAAGCTGGACAGTTTTTCCTTCCTGCTGTAGTTTGCAACTGTTGTGACTAATGGGAGATCTTGCAGAATTATGTTATAAAGTTGGTACAGTTGAAATTCCCCTTCCCTTTTCATTAAATTGAACATGATAGCTGACAAAATAAATGATAGGGTTCATTTAATAAATCATTGTCAGTGTACATTCACATTAATTCAGTGTTGAGTGTTTTCTGCACATTCTCATCATCAGCTTAAGGCTCACTCACAACCCACTATACGTGCTACTATGGGCAGTCTATGGTAAAAAAAAAATTTGGCAAAACTGTGCTTGAGACTTGCGCGACACTTGCGTGTGTTCAGCACCATAGAAGGTCGCAGACTGGCCATGGACACTTTTGGTCCTGCACATGCAAATTCTATGGGTCTTACGAAAAATCAAGAACGCATACACTACGTATGGGACCCATACTCCTTTTGTACGCCTGAACCAAGTCAGCAGCATGGCTGGTAGGGGCTTTTTACGATGACAGTAAGACGCACGAGTGACGCACGGTCATTGTACAAGTGACGTGCCTCAGAAGTACTACACAAGTGTTCCACACTTGCTATTTGTGTGGCCCCCAAGACAGAAGTACTTCTCACTTTCTACCCCCATGTGTGGCGTGCACACAGCACACACAACCTGCATGTGACATGAGGGGCAAGACTCTGGGTATATATATTGGGGGAGGAACCAAGGAACCGATCATGTAGCATGGACCATTGTAGAAGGGAAGAAGACCAACTTATTTGCTGTTTTTGTCATGCTCCGTCCCGGACATCCACTCCGGAGATTACGGATCTCTTACGCCAGCACCAATCCTGATCCAGGACAGGAATTCCTTCTCCCCTGAACTCACTTCCTGGTTTTCACTGCTGCTTATTTAAAGGCCATTCTCATACTCTATTTTTGCCAGAACGTTTCGTTTGCAACTTTAGCCATTTCTGTGCCTCTCTTGCTTCTCATGGTTTTTCTCTCTAGTAACTTTTCTTGTTCGTGGTTTTTGCACTAAGTGTTTTTTTCTGGTTCATGGTTTTTTGCACTAATGGTTTTTTTCTTGTTCATGGTTTTTCACACTAGCGATTTTGTCTTTGCCTGCCATGTTTTTGTCTAGTTGTTTCTTTTTGCTGGGACTATTTTTGCCATTTGTTTTTTGTCCTGTCTGTTTACCTATTTGCCACGCCCTTTCTTTCCTGTATTAAATCATCTTATTTATTGGATTACTGTCTGTGTTCTGTTTTTGGATCCTAACTTCACCATACCTCCACCAGCCCTAACAGTTTTCTATCTGCTAATTTTTTCAGGCTTAAAGGCAAGTGTGCATGTTTAAAGGTAGTTGTCCAGATACTATTGACAAACACATATATAAATAGAAGTAACTTTCCCCATGTAAATATTTCCATTTGGATTCAAGTTGCCAACTTGCAATATAGCCCTTAATGCCTGAATGGCCAAATTTCAAATCAAGGGTACACTAAGAAGTAGTATTGTAATGTTTTGGGGTTAGGGTTAAGGTTGGAGGATTAGAGGTTAAGGTTAGGGTTTCGTGTTGGGGTTATGCTTACAGGTTTAGGGTTAGAGTTATGGTTAGGATAAGGTTAGTGTTGGGGGTTCAGGTTAAGGATAGAGTTAAGGGTTAGAGTTAGGGTTTAGTGTTGGGATTATGCTGAGAGGGTTAGGGGTTCAGGGTTAGGTTTCAGGGTTAGGGATATGGTTAGGGTTTAGAGGATTACCCCTAATATTTTGTAACGTTTGCTCGCTTGCTTGTGCTCTCTCTTTCTCTCTCTCTGACTGAGGAAAAATCAGTTTAGGCCAGTAACGGACAGCTCTTTGTCAAATGCACGTTTTCTGTAAGGATAACTCCACATCTTCAGACTGTCCTAACTCATCCATCACTGAGAAAAAGATATGGAGAGAAAAGGATAGAAACAGGAAGGACATGAATAAGTGCTGTCTGAGGATAGTGTAGGGTGAATTCTCTGACTGACTGGAATCATAAGGCCTGATGGCTTTGCTGACAGTCCTCAGGTCCCCCCTAAAAGGTCTTTACTCCTAGGTCTTTACTCCTAGGGTAAGAGATGGTGTAAAACAAGAAAGATAGAGGAAGTTGCTGTTTCTTTTTTCTCACTACACATACAAGAGGACAGGACAGTCAGACCTAAAATCTAAGAGAATGGTATACATGACCATGAAGAAAGAGCTGGTGAGAGAGAGTTATATTCACAAATGGCAATATATGGCAAGGCCAAGCGCGACATTTATATTCTTTCACACCCATCCTCAAACATGTGCGCTCCATCTGACTATGAATCACCAAGGGGAAAAAGAAAGTATTCATGCGTTCATGTTCTTCTCAATGTGACACACTGTTCTATTTCACAGATATGTACTTTGTTATGCTATTTTATGTTATGGTGATTATCTATTCTTCTCAATTTCACTTATCTCCTTCGGACACAAGGAAAAATGCTATGGAAGTTCATGCTATGGAACTTCATGTGTATAATTGTACACATTATGTCCGAAGGGGTTATGTTCAGTATTATTTGCATAAAATATTGTGTACTTAAGTGTGTATTTAAATATAGCCTATTATTTATTGTATCCTGCCCAATCCAGTCTAAAGTGCAAAAAAGAGAGGAGCATGTGTTCTTCATCCAAAATGTTGACACAATTTATGTGGATGATTTTTACTGCTCAGCTGCAAAGTATAAACAGTGTGTGGACACTATCTTATGGCATGTGGTTAAATCTGTCCCTTGATAAAGCAGCATTTACTCAGCTCACCCGGGTTAGCAAAAGACACTCATATGCCAAAATCATGATTTACTCATGGTAATGTGCTGCTGTTGACTTCTCTTACAAGCCTGCAGTGTTACCAAGTTATCTAAATAAGGCCTGAGAAAAGCTTCCTTTTGAGTTATTAGAAAGTCATACATCATTTTTTCTGTCAGGTTTTGTTTTGTTTTTTTCTTTCAGGAGGTACAACTGGGAGCAAACAGGGTTTGTAATATCTGTTAACTGTAAATGAAATGGACTAGTGCTGCTCAGTGTTCGGAAAGTGAAAATCTGAAATTTTAAACTTTTAACTGCAGAAAAAAATAAATTAATAATAATAAAAAGTGCTGTACAAAGGTGAATCCAATGGACAACCAAATCCATATTGAAGGGTTTGTCGTCCAAATGTCATCCATTATCTATACCACATGACTGTCAGCGTCTCAGAGGAAGCTGGAATCAGTTTAATCTGAATTTGGAGGAGAGGCAGGGTACATCCTAGGCAGGTTGCCAATCTAATCACAGTGCTATCACAGAGATGAACAAACATTCAAACTCATGGGCAATTTAGGGTAGCTAGGTGACCTAAGCCACACATCTTTGGACTGGGGGAAGAAACCGGAGCACCCAGAGGAATCCAGAGAGCATGCAAACTCCACACAGAAACGTCTCAGTCAGACGCAAGGTTCAAACCCAGAACTTTCTTGCTGTGAGGCGACAGTGCTCAACACTGCACCACCATGCTGCCCATCATCCAAATTCTCTTTTAAATATACATTACATACAGGAAAACTTCTCATAAAATTGTCACCATCATTTCCATAGAGCCGTTCTTTCACCAGTCAATGCAGTTGGGAGCCATCCTGTCTGAACTGCAGGCTTTACCCTGGTGGCTCCTGTGTTTGGCCTCTACTTCCTTACGACCCACAAAATCTTGGACTCCATGCTAGCTTCATCACCGTAGTATCCATACCTTTACTGACTGAATAATATGTGCATTTGAACTGTAAGATTATACTCTGTACTGAAATTGTAAGACTGTACTCTGTCTTACCTCATATCCTAGATTTATGCCAGGAGTCTGTAGTTGTCATTGAACATTAATGTGATTTACAGTGGAGATACAGGTGAAGCAATTAATAAAACAGAGGGGAAATAAATTGTAATAGATTTTTCAAAGAGATGCATTAAATCATCATCTTTGGGACTTACTCCATTAGCAAGGACTCATCACAAATATTAGCTGCTTTAGATAAAAACAGAAGCCTGGACTTTATAGGACTCTGTTGAGGCAAGTGAGCCATTCAGAACTTCACAGCTTGTCCTCTCAAAGAATATCAGTGGGAATGATTGCATCACATGAGTCTAAAAGACAAGATGCAGGGGAGGAGCACCAGCTGCCTGTCTTTGTCAGTTGACAGCACTAATCTGCTGAAGAGAACTCTCTGAGGATTTTGCAGAGCTAGGAAGAAAAAGAGCATGAAGCCATCTGTGCAGATAACTTTCTCCCAGCATTAGCAGTAATAGTTTTCCTTCTCGCAATTGCTGATAATTACTGTTGATGGAGCATGGAGATGTTTCCTCTCCCACAAGAATCATGCTTGTTGCTAAGGCAAAGAGTGGGTGTTAGATAATAAATGAGGTGTTTGATTGGTTGAGACAGTCCCATGCAAATGGGAAATTAAATATTCGTGTTGTGTGGTTTGAGCTGTTGAAGTTTCCACTGATCCACTGGATCTCATAAGTCAGGACCTGGAATATTTCACCTAAACGTGTGTGAAGGAAAAACATTATAACCTGTGTGATTTATGTATTAATCATTACTGCTGACTGTCTCTGTAAGTTTCCACTATGTATTACAAATTACA